>JAXGGA010003703.1:0-98219 GCA_038373865.1 Uloborus plumipes | reverse complement strand
GAACGGCATTTTCGCAAATAAATTTCAATACATGCCGACATAATAAAAAATTTCAAAATCAGAATACCAGAAACTTTAGTACTCGTACCATATTATGCTATATACATGCATTGCTCATCCTGTGCTTTTTACCTATTTAATTGGAAATTTACTTTTGCTACGGACGTAACATAGAGCCATTTGTTATGTCCGAAATGTTACGTCTGTAACAGCATTAATTTAAAAACTAAATCAGTTGCAATATTTTTAACTATGGTGGGCAATTACTCTAAGAATTTGCCAAAAGGACCATTAAGGGTTTTTTTTTTAATTTTGATTTTTTAGGACGTAATGACAACTTTTGCTTCTTTTTTGTTACAGACGTAACATCAAACTTCTTTTTTTCAAACTTCAATTACACCATTTAGATCAATTCAAAAGAAATTAATGAATGCATATTATTATAGTACCGTCTTAGTAGTTAAAATTGTGCTACAAGTAGTTATTTTTGTTTTTATTTTTCGATGAGAAATATGCATTTGAAAATGTGTTCTTTTTTCTGATTTTTACAAGTTCGTGAATATCGTACTTCCAACTAAGAAAACAAGTATTATTCTAACTCTCACCAAAAAACCAATGCAGGATTCTTAAAATATACATCTTAAGCTTTAAAATGATGTATAACATAGCAACATAACTTCAATATGAATTTTCGACCAATTGGTTTCACTTTTCATGGAATGGCCCTGTTCAAGTTGTAACAAAAGTTGTTCATCAATAATATTCATTTGTTTATTTATTTTTTCATAAAAATAGTAAAAGGGAGGTTTGGTTCATGATGAGTTTCAATTTCCTCAAAGAGCGTCTTCGTAATGAGTTGAGTAGTTGAAAAATAAAGCTTTTTTTGCCCTAATTTTGTAAATGGTTCAAAAATGAGATCTTCACCACTAAACAAAAATAACATCATTTTATAAACCTTAAATTGTGTTTTAATGATTTTAAAACTTTAATTTTTTTTCCACGATCAGCATAAACAGTTATGCTTGTTTCCAAAAATAGAACCGAAAGAGACTTCATGATAGCCGAGTGCAGAAAGAACATTAAGGCTCAAAATAGAAACAAGTTTTAAAATCTTCACATACATAAAACTGCATAATCTTTTGACCTGAAAGGAAGACCGTTAAAGAGACAGAAGTATGAAAAGGCCGAACAAAAGGCCGAGGATGAAGAGGAAAGCGGATAAAAAAAGAAAAGTCTTGTCAAAGTAGCTGTAATTTTAATTTTGAATCTTTGTTTTGACAGAGAACTGCCTGTTGATAGTTTTGTTCTTTATGGGAGGATTAGACTTCGACAGATCGGTCAGGAAATTTTCACAATAGAATTGCGAGCTTTGCAGAGGAATAGAAACGAGATCTACAAGATTATCTTTCGACGGGAGACTGTGAAGGGAAAATTGCTTGATTCCCTGGAGGGGTTTGGGAAGGTTGATGACAAGAGATTTGTTATTGCATTTTTCAGAATTGTTTAATATCTTACTACAGCAGCAATCAAATTATGGTGTCGCCACTGTCAATGAAATTAAGATCTGTTTAAAAGGTAATTAGTCACATGTTTTTGTTTATCAGAACCAATACAAAGTTCACCGATTGTTAAGATTTTTTTCGGTTTTGCATTTCTCTAGTTTGTATGTGCACAAAATAAAATGGAGTAAAAATTTTAAAATTAACCTGTAAATGAATTAAAAAAGTACTATATGACAGGGACGTCATTTCAAGTTTTTCCATGCGGGGGGGGGGGGGCAAAGGGTCCAAACACAATGCAATTTCATAGGAAAACATCAAAAGCCACGCCCACTTACATTGATTTCTCAAAGTCAGGGGAGGGGTAATTGACCCCCCCCCCTGCCCCCTAAATGATGGGCCTGCTATCTGAGTACTACTTGACGAGTGAGAATGCTTATAGAGATAATCCCCCGTCTCTAATTGATTGCAAAGAAAGAGAATTGTTAAAGATTTATCTCATTAACAATTATTTTAACAGAAATTTTCCTAGAAATGATTTGATCGTTTTACCGATCTTTCCTAGTAGTAATGAATTCTAGTAGTAATGAAATTTAAACAACGACAACAATAATAATAATACTTCAGGCCACCTTGTCTAGTGGTTAGAGAAGTCTGAGTCGGATGAAGCTGTTTCAGGTTTGAATCCAGACTCGCGCATGGATGTACTTCCTCTCTTGTCCTTTCTTCGTGTGAATGTGTTGTTGTACTGTGAATGGTTGCCTATCCTACAAACGGCTCCTTATGGCATGTGTGTACTGTGGAATTCGGACTCCACACCAAATTATAGTACAGTTGGAAAAGTGAAGAGCACACTTCAAATTGCCAGCTTAGCTGGCACAAGACAGCAACAACAATAATAATAATGATTCATACATCTCCATTTTCATTTCAGGCTATATTTTTTTTCTTGTGAACAAACATAAATTATCTGCTTAAATAGGAGGTGAATTGTTATGGTTGCAGATAAAATGAATTGTCAGTCAGGTATCAAGACTCCCTCTAAAGACTATGGAAAGTTGTGTCATCTAACAAGACTTCCAAAACTCTTGCTCCAAGAAAGTAACTGGATCATTTTCTTACAGGGGAAAACCTCATTTTAACACCCCCCCCCCAAATGACCATTGAAAGAAAATGTTCCTACACAAGACTTCATATCTACCAACGTCACTACGCAGCAAGTTTAATACTCCATTAAATATATACAGGGGTTGGACAAAAATATGGAAACACCTTAAAAAAGACAAGTTTCCTTGTCTAATATGGTGTAGGAAACCCTTTGGCATTCAAAACAGCTTGCAGTCTTCTCGGAATGGATAAATACAGTTCCTGTATGTCTGCCAAAAGAATATTGTAAAATTTTTTATGTAAAACGGTGGCAAGTTCAGGTAACGATGGTTTCGGTGAATGACGAGAACGCACTTTCCGCTCCATTGTAGACCACAAAGGTTAGATAATATTCAGGTCTGGAGACTGTGGTGGCCAGGGGAGATGTGATAAATCATCGTCATGCTCAGAAAACCTGTCCTGGACAATAAAAGCTGCTTGAACAGTAGTGCTGTCACTTTGTAAGACACGATCACCATTGAGGACTAAAATTTGAGCCATGGGATGGACTTGATCATCCAAAATGTTCACATAAGTCTTGGCAGTCATGTGCCCTGACAGAGTTATCATGGGGCCAGAAAAGAATTACGATATGGCTGCCCAAACTATCACAGAAGCCCCGCCATATTTCACTCTTGGCAATAAGGAGTTCGTATATCAGACTTGAGATGGCGTTCTCTAGACGTAAACTCTGCCAGAAGTGGGAAACAATGTGAAAGAAGACTCATCAGACAATATTACCTTCTTCCACTACGCTATAGTTCAGGCTTTATGACTTAAACACCACTTTTTCCTGTTTCGGGCATTAGCATCCTTGATGAATTAATTTTCAATAACAGCACAGCCAGCAATTCCCTCTTTATGAAGCTCTCTTCTAATTGTTTCGGTACTCACAGGGTTTGATAACATGACATTCATTTCAGGAGTAACTTTTGCAGCTGTGATCTTCTTTTTTTTGTCACAATTGCCCTCAATGATTGTCTGTCACGATCACTAAGCACACAGTTTCGTCCGCGCTGTGATTTAGCCTATGATGTTTTTCTGCATTTCAAATATGTGGAATAAATCTTCGATACAGTACCTCTTGAAACACTAAACACTTTGGCAACTTTGTTTGCTGCGTGCTCCACCAATTCACCCACTTTCGAAGTCTGTAAGCTCTGACATAATGCAATGTCAATCTCACATAACAGTGCTCCGACAACGACTGAACTGTTCAACATATTAACGAAGTTGTATAAGTAGCCTCAGTAGACGAAAACGCTAGTGCCACTTACATATTTCATTGAAATCAATCATTGTTTTCAAACATGCATTTCACTAGGTGTTTCCATATTTTTGTCCAACTCCTGTACATATACATGCAGCTTTAGTAACCAATTTAAAATAGTTCAACTCTTTATCAAGATAAAAATATATATTAATTCTAAAATACCTCATAGAAAAGTAATATTTAGAAATAACTTGGAAAATAAATTCTTTCACGTGTATCATAATAATTTCAAACGTTTCAATTTAAGTTTCATTTGAAAGTATTTTTTATGCATCTGAAAAACATTTAGAGAAAAACAGAAATATAATGTGCAGGCAATGTACTTGGTAACATACTGCTTGATAAGAAACCTAATGTACTTGATTTCAAAACTGGCAATTTCAACTTTTTTTGAAGTTACCCAAGCAGAAAACAAGTAAATGTTTGAAAATGTGCTTTGGCAGGGAACTTCTTTTATGTCATTCGCATTGAACTGCACTGATGGGTAGAAATGAAGTACGATACGGTTTTTTCAGTATAATGTTGCGCAAAAGCTTTCTAAATCAATAGAAATAATATCATAGGATCCCCAAGAAGTAAGACCATGGGTAATGTAAGCAAAAGGGTAAAAATAAATTTTACTGAAAAAGTAACCTAAAGCATAATGCGACGAAAGGTCGAAACATTCTTGTGGCCACACTGTTAAAAAAAACCTGAATTTTCAGGAAGATTTTTACTGATTTTAACAGTAAATTTCCGTTTTCGTTTCAAAACAGAACTTTTCCTTGAAAAAACGGAACTATTCCGTGAATTACCAAGTTGGAGAAACAAAAAACGGAATTTACAAGGTTTTGTGGTTGAAATATACCTAACGAGAGAGTTAGAGACAGTCTGAAGAGACTTCGCGCGTGAGCAGAAACGACGGAGTTTTCGGCAGCATAAATGATTCATAACTGAATCAAAGTGCGCAGCAAAAGTAACGCAAAGTCATCGAGAATTAATATGCATGTTTAAGCTTCTATGAAAGGGACTTGTATTATTCGCATTAGCATGGAAAAGAGGACATCTGTGACTCGTCGTTTGGATAGCTACTTTACAAAAAACATCACATTCGAAAGTTTTTTAATCGTATTCCTCAGGACGTTATTATGTGTGCCATTTTGTTTCAATTTGAAAATGCTTCGAAGAACAGCGTTGAATAAGAATTATTCCAGGATTCTGCGTAGTGACTGAAAAAATATTTTGGATCTTTTCATGTGTTTATGCGGTATGCATGTGATTATGAACGTTTTCATTGCTCAACATTTTTAAGAAGACTTCGTTTATCGCAATGGATAAAATCAAAATGGGCAACAAAAGGGCGTGTTAGTATGTTTTAAAATCTACTCGCTCTATTGTTGCCTTTTTTGAGCCACTTTTATTCCAAATTGGAGGTAAGAATTTTTATTTTTGTTACTGCTATTTTTATTTTAATCTGAGTCCAGACTTAACAGTTCGTTATTTCATGATAAACCAATTGTGCATTTTAGGAGTTGCATGTATAAACTTACTGGTGCTGAGGGTTAGTAAAATTTAGTGAAATGATTTTGTAATTTTATATCAAGATTTAAAAGCTTAGTTTCAAAACTTAGCTTTTTTACTTTATGACTTTACTTCGTTAATGTGACGAAATTAATGTTGTCAAAACTACGAAAATGATTGCCAATTTGACGATACTAGGATAAAGAAATATTTCGCTACATTTGACGAAATTCATCCCCAAAAAATGACGAAATGTTCGCTCGGTGTATATTCTTGGAAGTGATTTCATCAAAAACAAAGAAAATTCGTTAATTTTGAGAGTGCATTTCTGAAAGTGTTTATCACTATGAACACCATAACGTAAATATATATGAAAATAGAGGAAATCAGTAACAATACAGGATTTTTTTTTTTTTTAAGGAACCACGAATGTTTCAAATTCAGAAAGGAAAAAAAGAACTTTCGGAAGAACTTAATTTTTATTCAAACATAAGAGAAAATATTTTTAAAAGAATGCACCTTGTTAATACTTTTTAATTTTTTGAAGTTATGCGCTCAGAAATACTATGCATTGATCATTCCTTCAAAATATTTGAGTATTTTATGTGAGATTGATGTAATCTTTTCAAAAACATCATGTTATTTTAATGAACTAAAATTTTTAATGAAAAAAAAAAAAGCCAATTCTTGTATTGCTTTAGTATTTTTTTTAAAGGCAAGATGTTTAAAAGTTTGAAGTATATGAGCGGATATTTTCAAACTTTTTCTAAAAAACAAAATTCGTAAGAGTTTAAGTTTACATTTTTGCTCATCATTTTGTCTTATATATATATATAATTTTCCGGTGAGCTAGTTTAAGCTCCTTTTTTAATTGCTCTATTTTTCTGTTTCTCATTTTCCCATATTTTAATCACCCACATTTTTACGTTATAGGCTTATACCTATACGCTTATACTTATATATGCAAGATGGAAAATTATTGAAATTTTGCAAAATAAACAAGCGCTTTTATAGCAGCTTAATATTAATAGCAAATTATATATGAAAGTTTAATAAATTAGTCCTTTAAGTGGCGCAAAATGTGTAGATTGGAAAAAACAACAAATGAACAAATTGAAATTTTAAGAAACTTTAGAGAAACATTTGAAAATTTACGAAACAATATAAACATATAAAAAGAACAAACGAAAAAGATAAGGCAGCACATTATCAATGTTTGTTCTTTTTATATGTTTATATTGTTTCGCAAATTTTCAAATGTTTCTTAAAATTTCAATTTGTGCATTTGTTGTTCTACACAATCTACGCATTTTGCGACACTTAAAGGACTAATTTATTGAACTTCCATAGATAATTTGCTATTGATATTAAGCTGCTATAAAAGCGCTTGTTAATTTGCAAAATTTAAATAATTTTCCATCTTGCATGTATACATATAAGTCAAAGCGTATAGGTATAAGCCTATAACGTATAAACGGGGATAATAAGAACCGAAAAAATGAAGAACGGAGAATTACGAAACGAAAAAATGCCTAACGGAAATATAATTAACGAAACGGAAACACTCCGGCAACTCAGCTGCCGTATATTTTTTCGTTATTTTCAGGAAATTTTTTTAACAGTGCAGTAATCGGCAAGAACTTTTAGTAGATGATGTATAGGTTTTACATTGCTTGTTGATGTTAAATATAATTTTTTCAGTGAGATGCTGAGGAATTGCTCCCCATTCCTCTTGTAGCAAAAATTGCAGCTCCAGAACCGTTACTGGCAGTAAATTACCTGCTGCCATGCATGCTCGGTCAATGGGATTTGTAACCTAAGACCTTGCCAGGCTCTATGCGTTTAGAATGTTCACTCTCCAACAGCTCTTCGACAGTAACCGTGAGATATGGTAGAATTTTGTCGTTCCTGAAAGGAACAGAAAAGACGCACATAAAAATGGAGAAGCTCGTTAAAATAGTGAGTCCCAGTGATTTTATCATTTTATCTTTTTTGAAGATGTGAAATTCTTTTGGGAAAAAATCATGATACCACTTAAAGCAAGAACTGCCTTTAAACCGGCAATTTGTGATCGCATTAGAGGTGTAATTGTCTGTTTCCTGCTCTCACCAGATGGGAATGAGTTCAGAATAGCCACTCTAACTAAATTTACCTTCACCCGAAAAGAGTACCAGGCCCATGGATTATCTAGATTTTGGAGTTTCCGATGCCGCGTAACTCGCCTTCTCCAGTGAGAAGACGTTAAAGGCAGGTCAGTCATCGTGCAGGTCAGGCCCGTGCCCAAGGGGGGGGGGGTTAACCCTCCCCTTGAGAAAATGAAATTGAATTAGAAGAAAAAAGCAAACAAACAAATAATAATAATAATCTCATAAAAATTTTACTTTTTTTAAATATAATAGTTACTAGGGATGCACCAATAAGCCAATTGGCCAATTACCGATTAATCGGCTGTCGATAATCGGCCGATTAATCGGCTAACCCGATTAACGATAAGAATGATTGTTTTTCTACTACAAATTTTACCATCACTGTTTTTTCTCTCTTAAACAATTGAAGGGGCAAGTGGATAAAGGTGATGTGTGACATTTGAATTTCGCCGATTTACACAAATTCAAATTAGTGTGTGTTCAATTGTGTTAACACAGAAATACAATTGCAGGGGCGAGTGAATAAAGGTAATACATGACAATTTTTTAAATTTCTAGAAAAAGCTTTCAAAAAAAAAAAAAAAAAAAACTTATCACCTTCATCCATGGTAAAAAGTAAGTTTTTCAAAAATTGTCACATATCACCTTTATCCACTTGCCCCTTCAATTTCAAGTTTAGAAATAGCAAGTAAGTTATTTCTGAGAGAAGATTTTTTTTCCATTTTTCTAGTTTTTACGAAAAAATTTCAATATTTTATCAATTTTCTTAGAACCAATTTTCATATCATTGTCGATAATATTATTAACACATTGTTAGCTCTGTTAATAGGGCATAAAAATTCAACAAAAAAGGGGAGGGGTAGTCTGTGGTGAGCACTCCAATTCTAAGGAGTACTTTTTAACCGACTTCAACAAAGGAGGTTATACAATTTGATAACTTGACTCAAGAGGATAGAATAGGACTGATGAAGGGGACTAAGGTTATACAATTCGTCGGAGAATTTTTTTTTTTTGCATGTTATCAGATTGCTCGAAAACGCTTGGACGGATTTCAAAAATTCTTTTTTGTTTGAAAGGGTTTCACTTCCAATTGGTCCCATCTTCTCGTGGTCCGGGTTTGATAGCTGGAACCTGCAGAAATCGATCGAAGTAGAAATCGTGATCACAGTAATCGTTATCATGACAATTTTGAATGTAAGGCTTCTCTGGATTACATAAGGAAATTCATTTCTATGGTATCTTCAGGGACGTTATTTCGAATTTTTCCAGGGGGGCAAAGGGTACATACACAATGTAAAATTTACCAAAAAGTGGCAAAAACCACGCCAACTTGTATGCCAATACAGTGATTTCCCAAAGTCAGGGGGGGCAATTGATCCCCCTGCCCCCCCCCCCCTAAATGACGGGCCTGGGTATCTTTGAAATTTTTTTCTATGTATATATATAAATCAATGTGCTGAGATCTATATCAATAAAAATGAGTGAATGCTTGTATGTTTGTTTGTATACTTGCTCTCTATACAAATCAACAGTTTGCGTCTGATTTTCATCAAACTCGACACAGAGATTCCTTCATGCCCTAGAATTCTCATAGGCGGGGTCTTGAAATTTTAAAAAATCTAAAAAGCTCAAATTCAAGTTTTTTGTCAAAAAATGACCCTTTTATAGGAATCTAGCCTAATATTAGGCGTATTTTTTTAATCGACATGAGCCTTTAGGTTACAAATTGATAAAATTTACGGTATTTAAATATTAGCATTTTCCAACAAAGATTAAAATTAAAACAATGAATTTTCATTTCAAGGCTCACCTATTTCATTTTAGCATGAAATAAGTCAAAAACAATTATAATTCATGTTATCATTTGGCACAAAATATGTATGATACAGAAAATTTTTTTCTTGTCCTCCTATCAGAGGAATTATGCAAAAACATGGATTAAAAGCCTTACACATGTTTCGCTTTTAGCTGGTGCTATTTTTCTGTGAACTTTCCGTGATAATTAAGTTCTTTGGGAGTTTGTACCTAGAACTTTTTGTACAACCATGTGGACTGAATTCAACCAAATAAGAGGTATGTTGCAATAATAAAATCTTTATCAATAATAAATAAATCCAGATAAGAATAGAATTCTTCCAAAATTTCTTTTTTCTGAATGCTATGTTGTATTAATACGCACCCGGGCAACGCCGGGTATAAAGCTAGTAATATATATAAATCAAAGCACAGCCAATACTGCTGAAGCCTCAGACTTAAAATTTGGCCACATGATTACGAAAGTAACCACTAAGAAAGTTTTTTTCGAGATATCAATTAGTTCCGGAGAAATTAATTAAAACCCCCTTAATTTCTGTGAAATTAAAACCTGTAATTGAAATTTAAATCCCTTATTTTCGAAGGCTTTCCTCCATTTTAAATCATTATTTGGTACTTCATCTCAACTTTTGGCCGATAGCGAATTTTAAATTTGATGTTATTTTTGTTTCTCACGTGATTCTTCGAGGCTTTTCTCAAGTCAAATAATAAATGATTCTGTCTTTTGCTTTCACTTTTTCAAAACTGGAAACTATGTTTTTAAGAACATCACAGATAAAATATCATGTACACACAGATAGATATATATGGTTGGCCTGTGTTTTAAAGAGAATAAATATTTTAAAAGGATCGTTAATGACAGTTAAACATTCCCTCATTTCTGAAGTACATTTACACTAAATGGAATAAAATAAAAATATTTTTGAAAAAAAAATGTACCGACTTCAGAACTTCAATCAGCAAGTGCACTAAAAATTAAAAAATAATTTTGTTTTTTGAACGCTATCGATACTACATTTAAAGATAAGTTTTGAAGTCAGCGCAAAAACTGTAGATAAAATGATGTTTACTATTGAAAATTAAGAGCTGAATATTTGTACCATAACATAAATGTAGTTGTCAATGTAGAGTATGCGAATGTGATTAAAGAACCCGGATTAATTGAAATTTATATTTATAGCGTAATTATAGTTTCAAATGATTCTATTTAATGTTTTTGCGCCGACTTCAAAACTGATGTTCAAATGTAGTATCGATGGTGTTCAAAGAATAAAATTATTTTTTACTTTTTAGAGCACTTGCCGATTGAAATTCTGAAGTCGGTACAATTTTTTTTCAAAAATATTTTTATAATTCATATATTTTAATAATTAGTAGCAATTTTATTCAATACTTTATATTCTCTGAAAATTAGAGGTTATCTAAAATAATGTGATAAGGAAAAAACTATCGCCACATGAAAAATGTGTTGCAACACTGTCTATGGACATTTATTCAAAGCAGGAGAATTAGTTTGAAAAAGAACTTTAAATCAACTGTGAGGATTATTATTACTGTTAATAAAATTGTTCATCTTAGTTTCTTAGTGAAGGTGTACTTTAAAAAGTAATGTTTGAAAAATAATTTTTCGGCCGATTAATCTGCCCGATTTTTCCGATTAATAATAATTTTCAAAGTGACCGATTAATCGGTACTACCGATTAATCAGTGCATCCCTAATAGTTACCTAAAACCACTTGCCTTTTTCCAACTGAACTTTTAAGTCTTTTTAATTTCATTTATTTATTTATTTTTTCAACCATATTTTTAACTGTAGTCTGTCGTAATACGAAAATGTAAACCTCGTGAAATATTTCAACCTCATGTCTACTATAATCAATTTTCGGTTATGTTCATATAAAATAAAATTCGTGAAATCACCGATATCTTTCTTCATTTGATAAAAAAAAGGGCTTTTACCATATTTAGTTACACTTTTAAAAAAGTTTTTTTTTTCTTTTTCTTTTTCTTTTTTTTTTAGGGGTTACAGTACCTTTAGAACAATTTTCTTAAATTTACGTGAAAAATGTAATTTTTTGAAGTATTTGTTTCTGCACTTATTTAACAATCAATAATTTATTTTCAAACACTTTAAAATTTTGCTCACTTTTTTTTTGAAAATTTGAAGAAATTAGGAAAATTTCAATTTTTGAAAAACTTTAAGGCTTTTTTGTTTTCGCACTAATTTCAAAATTTCTTTTTTCTAAATGATCACAAGAATTACCTTTATGTATTCATTTTTTTATATATTGATTTGAAAATATTTTGTGACCTTCTATCTAAAAAATTCTTAGAAAATTTTGTTTTTCAAACTTTAAAAAGCTCTAAAAATTTTAATAACCTTTGAAGTTCTTATTCAGTGAACAGTTTTGTTAAATATATTATCTTGAGGGCAAAAAATATTGCTTTAAAGTTGTATTTTTAATAGAAAAAATTCCTTAGCATTTCCAGTAACATAGAAACACTAAAAACTGATCATCGAGAAAAAGCACTTTAAAGTTTCGCTTTTCCATTGGAACACATAGCGTGAATGCCCTAAAGTCACTCGTAACTTTTTAAATAGTTTAGCTAGAGCGATATTTTTTCCGAGTGTTTCAAATAACTTTTGCTTTTGAAATAAGCAATAAAAATTTTTTTGGTCTTCTGGTCATTTTTGAGGTACTGTGACCCCTTAATGTATGTTGTTAATATGACTTAGCACCGAAATTTTTTTTGAACCCCCCCCCCCCCCCTTTTTCAAAATCCTGGGCACGGGCCTGGTGCAGGTCATTGGACAAACAGACCACCACTGTGCTGTCAACTGATCGCAGTAAGATGCGATACCAGGTGTTCTATAGCTCGTTGTATGTGTTTTACTATGTTCCCGTTGTCAGCTGCTAGTTTTTTTGTTTGATTGGCAATGATTTGGTCGTCTGATGCCGTGGTGTTTTGTGGATCACCTCATTGCGAACCCTCGGACAGCTGCTATTACAGATAGAAATAATCTCCAAAGCCAAAGAACGGTGGCTAGGAGCAATGCCGAAACTCCGCAGCCATATTTGTCACACTACGACCATTCCCAATGCTTCCATTGATTCAGCCTTAGGTAAAATCATCCAGGTGTATTCTAAGAAATCCATTGTGTGACCTCTGACACTGGGGAAGAAACTCGCCGTCGTTTAAACTGGCATATAAACAATAATTGCTCCCCCAAAGATTCTGAGCTCACACAGCCAATATTATTTACCCCTACGGAAATTCCCCACCGTATTTAACTGCATGTGTTCACATGTGCTAACGTACTTGACACCACTGATTGGTTTTCCACCTAACTTGTGCATTTTTTTCCTTTAATTGCTGATTTTTCAAGTTCGTCCTTTATTTTTGCGTGCCAGTGCATATAAATATGTATCAAAATTAAAAAGAAAAAAAAGAAAGAAAAAAATAATTTGGTGAATAAATGAATAAACACAATTTTACAGCTGGAAACAAAAGAAAATTCTAATTCATTGCCCATTAACTTTGTTGTTTTATATGTAAAACTTCTTGTGAGGAAAATGAACGGTAGAAATTTTAAAGCTGTAGTAGATTTTTCATTTTGTTAATTTTTCTCAAATTAAAAAAAGCTTTCTCAAGTCAAACGTTTCCCAAGTAAAAGTCAATGGTCTTCAGAACCTAGAATTTCCGTAAGTGTACTGCAATTCTTATTTCAAAAGATGAGCTAAATATTAATATGTAATGCTTCATAAATTTGATTTTACACAATTAATATTCTTTGAAAAAGTCCCTCCCTCTAGTCTACCCATTTCTCCAACATAAAGAGGTTCCTTCTGCTCCAGTCGATATTTATTTGTTATTTATCCATAAAATATTGTAAATACAGAAGGAATTAAATGAACTAGGAAAAAATCTAGTTTATCATGGATCATAGCAACATGAAACGAAATTTCAAATGGAATAATTGTTGGATTTTGATTAGCTGAGGACAGTGGGGAGTTGAAGAACAGACAAACACTTGTCAACGCTAAATGAAAGAGAACACGGAGGTTATTTTATGGTTTCACTGTGGAAAGAGGACTTTTCAAGCATTATCTTCATCTCAATCGAAAGGGCTTTCATTTGTAAAATACATAACGGAATAGAGGGATTCTCGTAGAAAGGAAATAGTAAGCTCGGTCACTACCCAAAAATACATATCTGTGATTTATAGCGCCTTCCCCTTTTTTTCTCTCTTTTTCTGGCAATTCTTCAAAAAAAAAAAAAAAAAAATCTATTCGAGTGAAAAAAAAAATCCTTATTAAAATGCTAATAACTTTTATACTATCTATTCTATATTAAGTTTCGATAGTTTTCATTTCTTTTTCCCCTCTTATAATAAGGTTGTTCTTATGTAGTAAGATTATAATACTTACTAATGCATTTGTTTATATAAGTAAATCATATTCAAATCTTTAAACATCTTGTGTAACAGTTCTTACGTGGCAAATTACTTTTCTTGTGTGTGCGGGCCACACGGGTCAGCTTGGCTGCCGTACGTGGACCGCGGACCGTAGGTTAGGCATCACTGATGGTCTATGAGATTTGGTATTTCGATTTTTATTCATACGTAACTTTTTTCTAATTCTTAAAACTTCAAAGTGAGAATGTATTCAAACTCTGCAAAAATTATTGGCGTGGAAAAATGATTTTTTGCGTTGTCTTCAATGCTAAATATTTCTTAATTGCTCAATAAATACCCAGGTGTCTAAGGGTCACTTAAAATTTTAATGCTATACAGCAAATAGCCGTTATTTAAAAGATTGTAACTCAATTTCTATACAAGCTATGTTTAAAGATATAAATTTAAATGAAAGCTAACAATCCCACAAATTATAAATGCTACAACATTTATTTAAGCAGTATAGTCTTGTTATAGAAAATAACAATACTAAAATTAGTAAAATGTACAGTATTCTCACACAAGCTCTAAAAAAATAACATGCTCTTCCTGGAAAATGCATCTAAGTGCTTTGATTAATTTTAAGGTATTGCTATATACTTTCCTCAAGGCATAAACTTTATTTTAAATTAAAGAGAAAAGTATTTTTTTTTTATTGAAGTTTAAAAAAGAATATCCAACTTAACCAAATTTTGTGGGGAAATACTTTTTTTTTTGGAAAATTAAGTTTTATTTCTAAGTAAAATTGGGCTTTAGGATATAGAAATAGGCCTGAAAAACGAACAAAAAAAGGTATAAAAAATATCTTGAAGTATCATGCTTGGACTTCTAAGAAAAAAAGAGTTTCAGCACCTACTGTTGACATGACTCTTACTGGCGATAGTTACGTTTATTACGATGATTCGAAAAGTTTTGTGCGTGTTTCAATAAATAAGGTGTTAAATTGTTTAGGATTAAAATATGCATAACTTATATTTTTTCCCAGAAAATCGAAAATTTTGAAGTTTTGGAGTCCTTAGACCCATAAAGTAGCTAACTCAAAAAAGTATTTTCTATAAAAGTCTTCCACAAGACCTTTTCCCCACAAAGTTTGTTTGGAAGAAACCCGCCTTTAAGTTTAGGATCCATATTGGTCTTAAATTTCCCCGTTGACGTTAATGTTGAGGTTTTTTGAACAGTTCAAAACAAAACGAAAAATTTTTCAAATAAAAAAGTGAAATAAAGGAATGAGATGCTCTCGCCGAGATCTTTCGAACAACTAAAAGATTACACGAAATATACCACCAGTTCGTCATGTCATTCGGATAAGATCCAGATAAGCTCCGGTGTGGGGCGATAATTTACTTCTTGAAACTAAAAGATTGTTCGAATCGGACAGCTTATTAAAAAATTGTTGGGGGATAGACAGACCGACATACACACATTTTTGCCATTTCAAAACCTTACTTTCCAATTTTTGACTTTTCGACATTCATTTAATTATTCTATTTATTTGATTTTTTTGTCTTTTTTACAATGCAGTAAGCTACTTCTTACGCTTTTTTTGCCTTTCGTTTACTTTTATCGGAAAGTTGTCTAAAAGTTATTCGATATGTTATGAAAGTTGAAAATTATTTTTATGGTAAACACATTGCTCTATAAGTTCAGGAACAGATCTAGCAGTTCAGATATCGAAATATCAGTCGACGTTTTTTAAGCTTATGAAAGATTAAAAAAAAATGTTAATGCCGTCATTTTGCCCCGTGTTCCACAAAATGTAATTAACCCTTTGACGCAGAATTTTTATCAGTGTTTTGTTCATACTTTGTCAATCATTTTGTATTAATTTATGTCAAAATAAGGGGGAAATAATGTACTTAGCATTTTAATAATTTTTTGGTTATGATGTACAGTATAAGACGACGGTTTCCTTTTCTGCGTAATAGGTAAAATATTTATGAGAAATTGGTGTTTCGTTCTGTGGGACACCGGTGTCCCATTTCTGCTTCAAAGGGTTAAAGAAATAAAATCAAACGATAAGCGAAATAATAAAAAAAGTGAAGAATTATTTAGTGTAGGACGAAATTTACATGAACCAGCAAGAAATAGCTTATGTCCTGACAATCCAGAAATATTCCTTGAATGCATTACAATTTAAAAATGCCCGGGTTTAATTTTTCATAATACGTCGGCTGTAAGAATTAATTTTAACATTTGATTCAGTTTTACACAAAATTTGTCTTTATTTTGGTGAGTACACTCACACACAACATGGTATACTTGTGTTGTAGAAAACTAAATTTATTTATTGTTTATAAGTGTATTCATCTTGCCTTCTCGTTCAAAGAAGACTTAGATTCAAAAATTATTAAAAGGTATTCATTAAAATATCTCCGTTCCCCTCTCCTCGATTAATCAGCAAAACTTATTCGATTATGAATAATCGGCAAAATATGCGAATGTGTCCGATTACCGATTACTGCCGATTAATCGGCGATCGGCGCGTTCTTTGGTGTACGTATGCAAAATTTTAATTTTGGCTGGAATTTATGTTAACGTGAGCAGCCGAATCGCTTCCTATGTCTAGCATTACTCTCAAAAGATGGCAGCACAAGAAAAATTTAAGCGATAAAGGGTAGAGAAAATTATGTTTGTGGAAAAAGTATGAAAGCTGAAGCTATGCTGAGAATGGAAAATGCATAATTTTAATACTTTTCTGCGCTCATCGACGACTTGACAAGTGACTGAATTTCTTACCACTTTTGTGAACACTTGAACCTGCTCCATTGCTTAAAGAAAGCCCGTCATTTCAAATTTTTCTTGGGGAAGAGAGAACAAAGGGATACACTGTTCATATTTTATTGAGGAAAAAAAAAAAAAAACAGTAAACTCCTGATTGTCCGTGGAGTAGGGTAGCACGGTCGCCACGGATGAAAGAATTTTTTTCTTTGTCGTATGACAGCCAAGCTGGCAATTTTGGGGTGCGCTGCTTCATTTTTCCAACTGTACCGTAATTTGGTGTAAAGTTCGACTTCCACAGTACACGCATGTCATAGGCACCCGTTTATAGGGTAGGCAACCTTTCAAAACAACACATTCACACAAAGAAAGGACAAGAGCAGGAAAGAGAAAGCACATCCATGCCCGAGCCGGGACTCGAACCCGGGATCACACCATCCGTGGCAGACTGCTGTGACCACTAGACAAGGTGGCTGGCGGATAAACGAATGCCGCGGATAATCGAAAAATGATTTAGTTCATGCAATAGCTTAAAAAAAGTCAATAAGCGAACAAATACGAGTACATTGGTATTGTAAGCTAAAAACTATAACATTCAATGCAACAAATATCTATAAAACTAAAAGCGACTAATAACGAACTCGCACTTGTCTGCATTCAGTTAATCATCATACTAGGAAAAAAGAAAACAGAACTGAAAGATCCGCAGATAATCCGAATAGCGGATAATCCAACCGCGGATAATCGGGAGCTTACTGGAAATGGAAATACATTTGTTTCTCAAAACCAGAGGTGTAAATTGCTCCCTGCTGACATTTTAAATGGTTGCTCCATTAGAAGGATGGGCTTAACAAATTGGGGACAAACAAATCCAATTGGGACTAACAAATTGGGACACTTTTATTTTTCGACACGCCCGCTTAGAGCGTAAAAACTTAGAATGAGAAAGCACAGTAAAAGTGAGCCAAGAATAAACTTTCAGATAAAGCAGAATAAAATGCCGTAATAAAAGAGACATCATCGCAATTTAAAGCGTTTCCTTTTGACACAATTTTTTAAAGACTTTATGAACACTTCTTACAATACTTATCATTTAGTTATAAACATAATAGAATTAGCTGAATAAATATGACAATAAATGATAAAAATATATGGGTCAATCCATATAACCTCAACAAATTTTCGGAAATTTTTGTGCCGCACCATTGCTGGTTTTGATAAAAGTAGGTAGGTAAAATGCACTAATATTATGTACTTCCAAACTGTTTTATTTTTTTTTCTTGAATTTGTTTTAATTCTTGAGATATAGTTATTTATTTTTGCTCCTCGGTTGAGTAAAATTTAGCATTTTTGATAGTTTTTCTAAAAGTTTTAGTACATTTATTTAAATTAGTAGAAAGATCAAACATGGCTTGTTTTAAAGCTGAAAGTATGAACTTTTATTTGTGCATAAAAGGAAACGATTTAAGTTAAACCTATTTAGAATTTTCCCGGGGTCAAATAAAGGTTTAAAAAGTGTCGTTTTGGGTATTTTAAGCATACAAAAACTGATGAGGGACTAACAGTAGAGTCTAATGTCTTTACTAAGCGAGCTTAGTATTGTTTTACTAAATAAGCTTTATATTGCTAAATAAGCTTAGGTACTTCTTAAAAATTTTATTCAAGCCAAAGTATTTAAAAAAAAACGAAAATAAAAGAAAAAGGGGTAAACAAAAGCTAGCAAACAAATAGTTGAAGAAAAAGTATTAAATGAAAATACCTGTGCCACCAACGATAACCTTACATAATTTTGTACCTGACAACGACAGTTTAGTACTCTTAATGCCTGTTTAACAATGTTTTGTGGAAAACGCAGGGTGTTAATAAAGAAAATATTGCTCAAAATAGAATGTACGACTATCAAAAATGAAAGATTATATTTGTTGCGCGCATGTTAAAGCAAGGTGACCAGGGGAAAGTATTTCAACTGAAAAACTTACAATAGTAATGAAAAATTTAGAAGCCAATTTGTCCATCCACGAATCCTTGGTAAATGTCTTGAAACAACGACGGTTCGACATCGGTCCAAAGGAAAAACATTTGTTTTTGGAGAAAAATATGATTCTTAGTTATATTTAATCAAATAAGAAAAATTGGTAGCTATTTGTTGTGTAAAATAATATTTTGTAATATTTCAATGAAATTTGGTTAATTGGTTTCCAGTCCACTTAATGTCTTTTAAGAAATTTACAAAGGTTATTATTGTATTCGTTTAGAGGCTTTTTCCTCATTAAAGACTTGAAATAACAGGGCAATTTTTATTTCCGTTTAGTGAGCAACATAACAGTTTCTTACTCTAGTATTTTCAAAATTTTACTACCTGTTCTACAGGTCGTTTTTGGAGAGTGAAAAGGCCGATTTTTCATTTTTTCCTTAGGTTTCAGCAATTTTTTCATAATGAAGGACTACTAGTATCAACTTTCTCTTGCTGTGCTTCTAGTATCCATAGCCAAGTGCAAGAGAGAGAGAGAAAAAAAAAAGAACCCTACTATTAGTCCCTTACCAGTTTTTTCATGTTTGAAATGACGAAAACGACACTTTTTGAACCACGATTTAATCACGGAAAATTTTGTAATAACTCTTAATAAATCATTTCTTTTTATGCACAAATAAAAGTTAATTTTTTCAACTTAAAAATAGGCCATGTTTTATCTTCCCACTAACTCAAATAAATTAACTAGAGCCTTTGGAAATAAGATTGAAAATGTTCAATTTTACTTGTATATGGAGCAACAAAATGGCTCCAGGAAATCTCAGGAATAGAAATTTATCAAGAAAAAATAAAACAGTTTTTAAGTGCAGAATATTGGTACATATTATCGATCAACTTTCATCAAAGTCAAAAATGATGCGGCACTGCCTATTTGCTGATGGATCGAATGATCCAGATACGAACTGCTCGGAATAAATGAGTAATTACTAAAATGGTTAGAAACAGATATTTTGAAGTTGCTCTTTGTCAAAAATTAACTTTTGGAGAGGCGTTCTTTTTACTTAAGAAGGCGGCATAGTTAGTAAAAAAAAATTTTTTTTTTTTTTTTTTTTGGCTTTTTAGATAGAAAGGTATAAAATTCTCCCATAAGCGTCCATGTTAAAAATGTTTTAAATTGTTCATAAAATAGTCTTAAAATAGATAAATGAAAACAATATTATGCATGTTCTTCCTTTATCAAGAGCTTTTTCCAGTAAAATTTACCGAAAGCAAATCCGTCTTCAAGTTCGCTTTCTATATTTGCATTAAGTTTAAGCTTTTTTTCTAGGGTTCAACTGTTTCAGAAAGATTTTTTGATGTAGAACAGAAGCTTATAAACTTTTAAACATTGTGATCTAATTTTTAGCTTAATCTAATTTTTAGTGAATAATGTTTAGTTAATTAGTTTAAAGTTTTAGTAATCGATAGCAGCGCATTTCATCATTGCAAAAAATAAGTTGTTGTTTTTATAGTATAATAGTGGTAACAGAGGTTCCAGTTTAAAACTGTAAAAGCACAGTAATAAATTTTAAATCTAGCTATTCTACAGTTTATCACTGTAAAACTAGCAATTTTACAGTTTATTGCTGTAAAATTAGCAACATTACAATAAAATTAGCTGTATTATACTGTAAAAGTAACAGTATAATACTGGCAGCAGAAGTTCCAGTTTAAAAATGTAAAATGCACAGTAATAATCTGTGAAACTAGCAATTTCACAATTTATTACCTTAAACTAGCAATTTTACAGTTTATTACTGTAAAATTTCTGTAAAATTAGCTGTATTATTTTGAAAAGCAACATTTTTTTTACAGTGATAGGCTATTATTATTATTTTTTAAAAGATAGTTCCTTAATTATATAATTATATCTTACAAAATGAAATTTGACTTAAAAAAGCAGTACTACTAGAAAATGTGTAGTAAACTGGCTTTACTCGTACATAATGGTTCTAGCAACGATTGTTGTCAACGTTACTTCAGAGGAACTTGTATCGTTATTAGAAACTTTCCAGTTTCCCTAGGGATTTTCTAGTAGTACTGCAGCTTTTTTTGACCGTTTTGTGCTGCGATATTGTTTACTTTATATGTCAGATAGAGTAAGTCTTCATGGGGGTAAAATTGTCATACACTGAATAAAAAGCCATAGCTTTAAAATGAACAGCAGAATAAGGGTAAGATTTATTTTTTAAATTTTACAAACTGGTAATGTAATTTGAAACTCAAAATTTTATAAACGGTAAAAAAAAAAAAAAAAAATAAATAAAGAAAAAAAAAAAAAAAAAAACTTGCTAAACTTCTAGAAAATGCTTAGGAAACTTGACTTAAATAAAGGTTTCTTGTTACGGTACAGCTTCGTTTGACCTAAAATTGTTAACGTTAGTTTGGAAGAAGCTGTAGTTTTACTAGAAACCGTAATGAAAGCCTATTTCAAACAGCATTTTCTAATTGCACTGCTTTTTCTTGTTTTGCTGTACTGAGGTGAAAGCAGTTATTTTGTTTGCTTTACAACATTTTAAAATCCGAATGCTTTTTCAACTGTTCAGTGAAATTTTGTTTATTACAGTTTTTATCGAACTGACTGTATTAAAAGCTCTACTTTCTCCTTTTTTCATTGAACATTGATTACAACTACGCTAGGTTTAGATTAGCTTAAGACTGTCTTCTTAGAATATTAAACAATGATAAATTCTAAGAAAATTGACTGCAACCACGCTTTTCATTTTATTCCTGTAAGTTAATTAATTTTTTAGGAGACTTTTGTTAAATATCAATGAAGAATCGGAACTGAGAAATGAAAGTATTTCATATACGTTAAAGTATGTTACAGAGCTTGGTAGAAAATAAACTTTTTCTGAGAAAAAAAAATCTTTGGCGAAATACAATTTTCCAGTTTTTTAGCTTAAGTAATTTAGTGAGTATCTGGATGCGATCTTTAATTAAACTCCGAGAAAATTTACGAATGTGTTACTTAATTTTGGCGTATCCCATTATGTTAAAAATTGAACTTTCAGATTGATGTTTAAAAATTTAAAGCTTGAATGCAGGTTAAAATGTCTTGATATTTTTTCCTTCCCTGAAAAAATACAATGTTAAACTACGAACATGCGTGAAAAGATTTACCCAAAAGTACTCATGTGAAAGTTTAGAATCGGAGTTAGAATTTCACCGCTGAAAGATTTGAATCGAGAAATTCTCGCAATTCAGTGACACTGTTTCAATTTAACGCAATTCAGCTAAGTAGTATTTAAGACAAAAAAGGAATCAAATTCAAGAATGGGTGAAGCTTTGACTGGTTATTTTGGTTGAAAATAATGATTCAACCAAAAAACGAACATGAATTTTACTTTTTATGCGAAAAGCATAAAATATTGTTAATTGTTGACTACAATTGCAACTAATAAAGAAAATCATTTACCATTTAGTGTTTCTGCGACTTATTTAGGTATTAGTGAAACATGAATGCAAAAAATGATTCAGAGTTTATTGAACACACACACATATTCACAAAAATAAATAAATAAATAAATATAAACAAATAAATATAAACTTCAGTACAACTGGAAAATCTTCAGGGCGCTGACATTCTATAAAATTTTCCAGCGACTATTTCAACTTCTTAAGTAACGTAGCTACGTTAAGGAGCTCTTTCGGTAACTAGAAAGTTTAATGGAATCTCAGCTTCCGTGAGATTTTGTACTAGCACTGCACTTTTTATTTACAGTATAGTGCTAAGGAAATATTCACAAGTGATTTTCTCTCCTTACTTGTGTTCGTATTGATTCAACTGCAGTAAAATGGCGAAAGAAGTTACGAATTATCACATTTACAGATCCTTAAGCAGTTGCTCTAGATTTAGTAAAAAACACTTAGTTTCGCTTGCAGAAATTTATCTTAAACCTTTTACGGCTTAATAACCCTTTTACGGCCTACAGTTCCCTAAACAGACCAAGGAAAAAGTAAAAAAAAAATTGTAACAACATTAAAAATTTCTAGTAGCATTTTGAAATGGGGGAGTTTCCTTCAGTCAAAAGTACTACTTTTTGTTACTGAAATCGGTAGAATGATATAAAAAAATAACATGGGCCCGGAAAATACTTTAACTTTCCCAACAGTTTATTTTTTATTGATTTTTTTAAATACCTTACCTTAGAAAAACGGGGCGTGGTTTTTGTGACGTCAGTGGTGCACCTAACAGCTCTCTTTCCAATAATAACACCATTTTCCTTGACTTGAGTTGTCCAATCACAGGAATCGGTGACGTCACGACCTTCGTCATCTCACTACAACCAATTAGATTTCGCGCTTACGTGCACCACTGACGTCATGCGCAGATGTTTTTTTTTCGGAATAGCATCTGCGCACCGGTTAAAATAATTCATAAAAAATACATAACTGTGTCAAAAATAAAAAAACTGGTCAATTTCTATGTTTTGAAGCATGTTCTTTCAGAAAAGAATACTTTTAAAATTTCGGAAACTCCCCCATTGCACCCGAAAAATGCTTCTTTCTTCAAACTCGAAACACGTGTCCTCAATTCTTTTTGTTGATTGCGCAATTTTTATTTCGATATGATGTTTTTATTTTTATAGGTACATATTTTATTTGCAAGGATGAAATACCCCGCCGCTCCGGCGCATCTACAGCAGGGGATTTCTACATTTGTGTATCCGGTTAATGTTAAATGACTCATGTTAGTGATTTTTTATTTATAATACCAATCAACAACACTTTTTAAAGTTTTCAATTCTTATTTCCTACATATCAGGCAGTGAAGAAGCAATGGGATGTAAGTTCCGAAATTAAGAGTTAGAAGATAACCTCTCCTGGATTTTGGAGCAAAAATCGGCACTAGTAGCCTTGGTGGGCGTTGTTATACAGCATGATTTAGACAAATAATTGAATGAAAGTCTACTTAGGATCAGAATTTTCACCGCGTGTTACCCGAAACTTTAAAATGTCCTCACTTCTTTGCTTCTCACTGCCTCATATTTAAGCAGCGGGTTACCGCCCTTAAGTTATTGCTAAGACGGAACTACATGTAATATACCTACAGCCCAGTTATGCTATCCAGAGGCTGCAGTTTCGTCCAACTTTGGACATATCAGGGTGGAATAGACAATCACCGAGCTGCTGGAAGATATCATTTTCACAAAGCTGAAATTGTCAACAAACTGCTAACTAAAGCAAATTTAGCACATCACCTTAGCCCAAGCTTAAAGGCGGTAACATACTGCTTAAATATCAAAGCTTTGCTTTCAATTTACGAGTGGTACCTTACCATTGCTGCGGTCTCTCGCTGGTAACGCCTAAAACTAAAAGTTGAAAAATTACTAAAAATGAAAATTTCAAACTGCAAAAGTTTGGATTTTGAAAAGAAAAACTTGTGCAAACATTTTGAAAGGTATATCTTGTGTAAGTTTCTGAGATAACAATCATTTATGAGGAGAGAAGAAAAAAAGATTCTCAAAAAAAATTCAGTTATGTTAGATAAAATGAAAGTATAAATTTACTGAAACGTGCGCACAAATAGACATTTATTTAGTTAAAAAACGAGAATACATTAATAATTTACTTTTATTTGGGAAGTCTAGTAACTATAAGAATTTCTAGTGCTTTAAGATGAGCAGTTTTTAAATCCGGTCTTAAAAATTTAATAAAGTTTCATGGTTAAAGGGGAATGCGGCTCTAAAAGTAGTTCAGCAACAGTTAAGTGAAATTAAAATTAGAAAAAGTATGTCTGAAAAAAAAAAACCTTGCTAGAAAAATTTTAAAAAGAGGAAAATCAATAAAATTAAGCGTCTGAATCTACTTTGAATAGGGTACGAGCTTTTTCAAAAATATAGGAAATGCTATATTGATCAATAACATCCATATTCGAGTCCGTTTTCATGACGGGAAATCTACATACAGCTTTTCAGTGTTGAGGGTCTACATTTTACGAATAGAAAAATCCATGCTTGAAAGTTGAATTAGAAAAAAAAATCAAGTAATTAACGTGTCATCCTAAAGAAGAATGAAGTACGATTATTTGGGGAAACTTTTCTCAACTTCACAAAACTTCAAAGTTTTTAGCATATTTGACTTAAAAAAAGGAACTAAAAGAGTCAAGAGTTGCACTCTCCTGGTATGTCTATGAATTACGTCTTCTACTCTTTAATTTACACTACAAAAAAAAAAAAAAAAATGTTTATAATATAATACTAAACGCTCATTGCGTCGTTCAATAATTTTGGAGTAACTTAAACTTTGGATCACATTTTTTCTATTTTATAGTGGGCCATACATATTTGAATATTTTTCTTGCTGTTGTTGGTATAAAGCGGGAGAAAAATTCGTAAAGCTGTTGCACATTCATCCATCTTTTAGGAATAATTCATACTGAATCCATTTGAAATTAATTATTAGCCGGATTCAAAGACATCTTGTGCCATTTTGGATCACTTTGAGGAACATAAGAAATAGTTTAGTACATTACAGCAGACTATCGCAATCATTTGTAATATTGCAGAAATATTAAATAGTACAATAATGTAGGGACATCACTTTCAACAACTCCAAGAAATAGCTTCCAAACAGTAACTTCAGGGTTATTGAATGATGTACATAGCTGTGAACACTTATAACTAACTTTTCTTTGTTTTTCGTAAAATAAACAGCAAATCTTGTTTTACTTTTCCGGAAGAGTGCAGCTGCTTCATTTTTTTTCAAAGTTTTGAAGAAACGCAAAGTTGTTTGGAAAGACTCAAAATTGCCCTAAATAACTATAATGTTTATGAGGTGAATTTTAAAACGATCAATTAATGTTCAAGCAGAGAGAAAAATGTAGGACTTTTGTAATCCCTATTGCTGTTTACGCGAAGAAAAATATCTTTAGTACTGAAGCTAAAGTACAGTATTTGGATTTACCCCTAAGGATTCACTTTTGCTCTCACCATTCTGTTATTACAAAAATTAAGTATCGTCATGTTGCTATTTTCAAATTAAGTAATGTACATAAATTAAGTAAAATCAAGCCAAGCTTAATTCTATACGTGAGTGGAAAACAGTTTGGATTATATCCAACAGTTTTTTCTTGAAAAAGCTGAAATCGATCAATTGACAAAAAAAGATGATAAATGTTAGTTTGTCACACAAAAGGAAAACATTTAAAAACTGGCTTTGGTGAGAAAATTTCAAGAAAAATAGGGTGGAAAACTTTCCTCCCCATATCACTAGCTGCTACACCGACTAAGTCAAGTGTGAATTCTTTTGTCACATGACAATTTGTCAGAGAAAACCGTGATAAATTTTTTGAAAGGATTTCAGTTTAGTTGAGGGAAATTGTCTGCAAATTATCAAATTCAAAAATGATCAAGGAATTAAAATTATCGATATCATTCAAAATATGGGTTATAAATATGTCAAAATAAAAATTAATGTTCCAAAAACAATTAGCAAAATTATTTTACATCCCGGGTACTACAATGAAAGGAATTTTAAAGATCTATGGTGCAATTTACGAAGTTGATTTTTTTTTTGTTTTTTTGCATTTGTTTCACTTATTTATATTTTAAATTTTTTTTTTGCATTAGTTTCACTTATTTATCTTTAAAAGTATTTTATTTATCCTCGAAGTTATCATATTTTTCCTAAATCCTAAATATTGATATGAATACTTTATTTACCTTGAATCTTGAGATTTAAAAAAGTAATTAAGATTCATATATATATTTTAATTTTTGAACTAATTTTTGCAGCTGCTAGCAGGAGAATTAATGTATGAAAACGTTTGACTATCGCATAGTATGCCTGAAACTTTCTCTGAGAATTTTCTATTCAACTCGGAAATATTTTTCCGCTCTGAAAACCTGACATTGTCATACGAGTCATTCTTTGTTATGTTTTAGAAAAGTTACATATTCTTTCGCTTTAATTTCAGAAAAAACAGTAGACCTGTTAACTATACCATCAATAAAACAATAGCCAAAAGTTATATAAAATGGCAATTTATTTGTAAATCATAACAAAATAGAAAAACTAAAGTATGTACAAAGGATTGGCGCGAGTTGACTGGAAACGCTCTCTGATGGAAGACACATGAGGTACAACTAATTGAAAATATATTTACAATGGATTCGACCGAAGAAAGGAACTTCTCCGACGTTAACCTAGCTAGAAGAGGGTGAATCACCATCCTTCACCTCCGTATCCACCTCCCATACCCATACCTCCGTAACCTCCGTGGTATGAGTCGACGAGTTGAGCGTGGGCGGAGTGGCTATGGGTGTGGACGCTGGAAGAACAGAAAGATTGGTCTTAGTTCGGTGGAAGCCGATGGATTTTTCGGTGTTAAATTTGAGTCTACCCATTGGAGATGGAACAAGTAATTTTTGGTGGTGAACCTGCTGTTCAAAGCTTAGGTATAAACGAGAAGCTATGGTAATTTGTGTTAAAAAGTTGAGGACAAGAAGGAAGTGCAGGGTGGAAAAACCTGGTGAAATGATTAATAATGGATAATGGAGGAACAGAAAGATAGGTCTTAGTTCGGTGGAAGTCGATTAATTTTTCAGTTTTAAATTGAAACCTACGCATTGGAGATGGAGTAAATGGTTAATGGTGGTGAACCTGCTGTTCAAAGTTTAGGTATAAACGAGAAGCTATGGTAAGTTGTGTTAAAAAGTTGTGGACAAGCAGAAAGTGCATGGTGGGAAAACCTGGTGAAATGATTCTTAATGGATGATGGAGGAACAGAAAGATGGGTTTTAGTTCGGTAGAGGTTACGGGATTTTGTCAATGTTAAAGTCATATCTATGCATTGAAGGTGTTGCAAATGATTAATGGGGATGAACCTGCTATTCACTTCTTAGGTATAAACAAGAAGTTATTGTAAATTGCGTTAAAATGTTTAGGATGCAAAAGTAGGATGTGAACTGATTCTCTAAAGATATTGGACGAACAAAAATTGTGATCTTAGGAAGAGAGAATTCAAATAATGTGTTGATGGATGGTTTATAATTTTAATTTTTGATTCACAGTGAATAAGCGAGTACTTTGTGGTAATGAATGCCTTGTCCAAATAGTGGGTTGAAAACTAGAGCCTTATGAATTTTGGTTGATGATAATGATTTCGATGAGTTGGCGTGAAAAATGTGGGATAGCACATTAAGTTATCAAACAGCTCCTAGTCTAGTGCATCAGCACGAGTAGATAGTTAGTGACAAAGAGCTCGCTTAAATTAGGAGTTAACATTGATTGAACATTTTTTGAGCAAAATTGTTACATATATAATTTTGGAGAAGGAAATTTCTAATGTATCGGAGGTGAATTGATTCCTCATCTCATAAGTACAATCACTTATAAAAGCCGGCTAAGTCAACAGCGTGGAAATCTTAATATGGGAAAATTCTTTAAACAGGAATGGCTGACACAATCAGTGACTGAGGTTTTCAACTGAATGGTCAAATGCAATGAAATTCTTTCGTAAAATTTTATTGCATAAATTAAAGGATAATCAAAACATGCTAAGCTTTGGTGTTGTTCTAATACATTGATAGAGGAAGAACAGTTGACAGTAAATTGTGATTGAAGGTGTAGATTCAGATAAGTTAATCTTAGTGAAGTAAAAATCAGATAATTATAGTAGTTATTGTTACGTTTAGATTAACAGTTCGATATCGATTAGATGACTAGAGGCAATGAATTTTTTGCTCACATCTTAGGAAAATAAGTACTGATGAAGAACTGTTAAACAAGGTGAAAGAAAAATAAAAAGATGTTGTATGTTTTGAAATTAGAAAATTCCTTTCGATGAAATCTTTTATATGAAAATGGTACAGATTAAAAATTATTGCTCAATTGTTTTCCTGATTTCATCCGCTTCTTGAAAAAAAAAGAAGGAATGAAAACTACTCGAAGCGCTGCCTGTTTTCTCTTGATGCAATATGCATATTTAGAAACTTATGAATGAATGAATTAGTATGAATGAATAACCTTTAACATTCGACTCTGTTTTTAAATAAGTTGATTTTCATGTATGATTTAAGGCATCAATAATAGAAACAGAATTACTTACGGGTATTTGACATGGCTGTTCTTTCCCAATTTGATGGGGAATGGGAGTGGCAGGGGGATGGGGACGAATCTGGGTTTGATAGCCTTGGCGATTAAATAGGCAGCTAAGAGCTTTTTGTGTTGACCTCCAGCCATGACTTCAGGTGGGAAGACGGCAGCACCGAATATGCATACGACGATGGCAAGAGATAGAACTTTGCTGCTAACCATTTTGATCTGAAACAAGAAATAAGATGATTTCAGAATAATAGTCATATTTGTTTTATCAGCATCATTTTAAATTGTTAGTTAAATTTGAAAATTTATGGATTAAGTATTGGGAAATTAACTTATCAGCAAAGGCTACTACCTACCACATTAAGAACAATTTATCCACAAAAAGGCGCAGATGTAAACTAATAAGGTCTGTTTCTTTTTCTTTTCGCACAAATCACAAATAATCTAATAACTACAAATATCATTCTTTCTGAGCTATAATTAAATTGATGTATCAGTATATTCATCTAAAATTTAAAAATGCCATTTGTTTAAACTTAAACCACAAATTTACTCCAGTATTTATTTATCTAATAATTTAAAATATCTTTTTTGACCTTTACCCATGTTGTTTTATATTTATTTATTTATTTGTTCATTTATTTATTTATTTATTCAGATATCATTAAAGTTGTTCTACCATTTAATAATTTATTCTCCTAGTAGTATGTCTATTAATTGCTTTGAATTAAATTCAGTGAATTTCTTCCTGGTTTACTTCTTCCTACACCTTTCAAAAACCACAAAAAATCCAGCGTTTATATCCATAAAGAGATAACGCTAACCAATTCATAGTTTACAATCAGAGCACTTCTTCCTAATTGAACCCTATCCGGTTTCGCTCAGCTGTTATTAGTCAACAATAAAGAGGTTCCGACTCGTCCCACGTGTATTGATCGCAGGACTTTCCCCTTACATATCTGGGTCGAAGATTCAGCTCTTTTTAGAAAGTGGTCATGAAAAGGAAAAGTTGTTTTTTTAGGCCACCGGACTTAACATTAAAGATTTGCTTCCTCCCCACCTTTGCCGCCATGCGGGGTGTTATTTATCTCTCCAGGTAATTTTGCCGCGGTGCAACGTGAGAATGAAAGCGTTAAGTTATGGTTCCTGCTATTTTTGATCGCTTTATGAGCTCCGTTTTCATTTATTTTTTAATGTTGCTGCAATTTTGTATATTTTACTGAAAATACTTTTTACTTGCGGTGTTAACGAACTGCGGTGACGTGTTTTGCTTGTTTTATGAGAGTAATATCTCTGCCTGTCCCAATTACAGATCCTTTCTTAATGTGTTAGTGTTATGAGAGGAAAAAACTAAGCCATAACTTTTACTCTTAGAAAATTGATTACGTTGCTCAAAAATACTTTTATGAGAAACTTGGAAAAATAATTGCACGATACTTAAGCGAATCCCAAGTTTCTTATTTTTTAGTTTATAATTTAAATAGTAAGTAGCATTTTTAACAGATTATAAAATGACATTTAATATTGTTTTTCTGACTGCAGGTCTTAACCGCTTACCTTGCAGTTTATTTTCGAAAAATTGCAGAAAATGTTTAATTTAACGAAATAAAACAAAATATGTAAGTTTTAGGTCGAATTTGTAATTTTTTTAATAGTTGTAAAATCCTTCGGTTTCACCCGAGTTTTCTCGGGAAAACAATTACCTGCAACACATACGAATCCGAGATATCTCGGGATAAGCAGGCAAGCGCGGTTAAGCTAAACATAAAAAGCAATGCTTAATACCAAATTTGGATACTACCAAGAAAATTTTGCAGTTTTTTTACTACCTCTGATCGTAGAACATATTCTCTATCTATTTTTTTTAAATTATGGTAGTTCAAGGATTTTCGCTACCCTATTCATTTTATTGATATTATTTTTGCTTGGAACAAAATTTCTTAATTTAGGCTCTAAAGTTTTAAAGCTTCTGCTACATTAGTGGAAAAAAAAAATCTAAATTTTGAGCGATTACGTTATATTACATTAGGTGCGAAATTTAATATTTCAAAAAATATTATTTGTAGTGATTGCAAGTTAGCATTTAATTTTGGATTTTTCAACGTGTTTTTGTTGAAATACATTTAGTTTTGAAACTACGAATTGGGCATTTAAATAAATGTTTTGGAAAATTACACGTTATTATTTTTAGAAGACAATACCATTTCTATAATTCTTAAAAAAACTATGTTCCTAGAGTATTATACTCTTTAAATCCAATTAAATATTTGTATTTAGCCAAAAATATTTTTAAACAGTTTTCAAAAATATATGAAAAAATATTTTTAATATGAATGATAGCATTATTTGCAAACTTTCTTCTTTTACATTTCAGAATCACCATTTTTGTACAATATTGAAAACGAAATACAATGCCTATTTATTTCTATACTTGTCAATAAGTAAGTTGAAAAATGTGCATTGTTAAATGCGTGAAAATCTAGGATTGTATCCATACTTTGAAATAAAAGAATTTGATTTCGTTTCTATTTATAGCTGAAATATTCATTGACGTTGTTACTTCTTCCCATCAAAGGGAACTGATACATTAAATCTTCACGTTTATAATTAGTGATGCCAACTTCATGTAGCAAAGAGCTAGCCACTTTTATTTCCGAAAAATACATTTGCTTAATAACTTTTTACTTTAAGTTGTTCCTTTTTCTTTTGAAAAAGAATTTATCAATAGTTTTTTGCAGTTAAACTTACTATTTCGCAAATAGCAAAATATTTTTAAAAGCGTTTATGCAATCCTTTGGTACGAAAAACTGTTGGAGCTTTTGTTCCTTTCAGATTTGAAGCTCAAATTAAAAGAAAATATCCGATGTAATGTACTTTGGAATCGTAGTGGCTTTATGCTATATGCCGCCTCTTTCAGTCTCCATTGTTCAGTCTTAAAACTGCTGAAGACAAAGGAATTTGTTTGATAAATGCCGTGTAATCCACAAGAACCTAAACTCCGAGAGAAATAATGCTTTGCGTTGTATCCACGGGGGCAGTTGTATTCCTCAGCACATTTTTCAACTCGTTATTGCTTAGGAAAGATACTCCTTATAATCCACAAGAATTGCTGCTGCACAAGCTTACCTGTTGGGAAGGGTTGGATAGATCCAAGGATGCTTAAACCGCTCTTGTTGGAAGAGTTGGTGAATGTGATGCCATGGTACGACACCGAAAGCCTTTTTATATTAATGCCAGCATGGCCCTTGGCTTTCTCCAAATCCCTGCTGCCCCAATTGGACACGACTTCCACGCCACACCTCCCCCGCGGACAAATATAAAAAAAGTAACGAGCAGCGAAACGCATGTGTTGCTATAATTGTTTACGGCGGGAATCGCCTTTTCCTTTGTCTTGTTGTTGGGGAAGCGAAAAAAGTGCCAACCCGTTATACCAGTGCTCTTTTTTTCCAATCTGTAACAGCAGGTGGAATTAGAAGGCTTGGCACGTCCAATGAGATCGCCCCGCAATAACCCTACAGGGCCCATCCAGATGTTTGTTCCAGAATGGGATCTGATGCGGCGGAGATATTGGAAGGTCCACTTTTTCCTTTCCTCCGCCATCACTACTACCTGCTTTGCTCTCTCTCTTCCTTCCTCCTCGACACTTTCTCTCTGCGATCGGTTTTTTTTTGTTCTCGTTTTAGATCGCGAGAGCGGAGGTATTTGCGGAATGCCACTCTTCAGATGGTCCAAGGCTGCGTCACATTTGGTGAGAGTTTCGTCAGCTGTTGCTCTGGGGGATGAATTTGGAAATGGGAATAGACACTTTAAAATTGTGTCTCTAACGAGATAGTGTGTGAAAATGTCCTGAAAATAACCAGGTGTTTCGTAATCCTCAGTACTACATCTGAAGAGAGAATAAATGCCTTTCCATGGTAAATAGTAGCCGAAGAATTTCATCATACAAAATTATATCTAAAACCTTGCACCAAATTTTTGACAAATACTCGTAAAAAAAAGATTTTCTTTTCCATCAACAACATTGAAACTGCTGAAATTTCCGGCAGTAAAGTGTTTGCAACCATCAATTTTAGAATGATTCTTATGAATTGCAATCAGAATTTACGTTCACTTAAAATTACTTAACATTGCTTCCAAACTGTCATTTGAAATATATCAGCGTTTGTTTCTCGAAAAAAAAAAAAAAAAAAAAAGCGCTGTAGGAGGATGGGGGGGGGGGGGGGGGAGGCGAGCATCGTAAGTGAAGTACGAGTCTTGAATCATATAATTACACTTATCTCAGTAGTTTCCGTAAAATATTATAGAAGCAATGCATTATATTGAGAGTAAACTTTTTTTCTATTTGATTAGTGCCCTCTTACAGGGCACATGTAAACGATTAAAGAAATTTTGTTAATACCATGAAGCAAAGAAGTATTTTTTTAACCGCTTACTCGTCGCACTTTTTTTCCAAAAACTGATCAAAATTAATCAGGTTTTTTTATTTTTGTTTTTTTATGTTCATAATATTTTAAACATATTAAAACAAAACACACTGCATTTTCTTTTGAATTTAGTGGTTTTTTAAAAGTAGGAAAATTTTAATCAACTTACCCAACTTAACCTTAAAGTTTGCTTTCCTCGCGCATCCAAGACAGGCTGAAAAGCTTCAATGCAGGCATTGAGAAAGAAAAAGTAAATTTTGAGCGGAGAAAATTTTTATTTTCTTCAAGTAATGCGCATCGTTGGTGACAAACAATATTTCAAAATTGAAGATCTATAATAGGGGTATATTAGTTGAAATGTTAATAATAGTTCTGCGTGTTGTAAATTTTGAAACATGGTATGCATAGTCCTACATTGCAGTCTTTGCAGTAGTATCTTGTCTCCTTTCGAACTCTTTTCCCATTTGCATTCGTCTTACTGCAACACACTTTACATTCTCTCGCAGGGTTTGCTTTCTTGTCTGTAGGGGGTATTATTTCCAGAAAATGGCGTTCAATCAATCAACTTAGTGACGCTTCATTCTATAGACGACCTCCTCTTGAAACAGGAACGGAAACTTGATATTTCTCCAATATTTCATCGACCAAATCCTTTCAAAACTCCAAATTTGTTTTTCTTCCACCTTCTTTTGTTGGTGTAGTAGTTGTAGAAGTAAAAGTTAATACGGGCACTGCAAAAAGTAAAAGTTTTGAAGCTTTAAAAATATCAGAAACGCAGCCCGTATGAGACACGGGGACGACAAAATTTGCCCGAATATTCTATCCGTATGAGGAACGGGCACGACGACTAAGCGGTTAAAAAATACACAAGAAAAAAAGAAGTCATTGACATAAAAAAAAGAATAGTCAATCATGGGGAGATTTTCTTCTTAGGAAATTCATAATAGTTTTTGAAAAATTGAAATTAATTTTTTTCCGCATGCCTCCTCTTCCCTTATATATGAATGTTGAGGCTCTCTAGAGCTTGACTATAGTTGAAAAGGTTCCATTGGGGAAAGGGAAAAAGGAGGGAGGTACTTTTGTAAAGATTATTGTTTAAATTGTCCTTTTACGAAAAAATGGGAGCGTTTAAAGCTCCCTTATTTTCCTCTTTAACAGAAGAGATTTCCAAGGAGTTCAAAATATTTAATTATTAAGATTTAAGAATAAAATAATCAAATTAAATTTAACATACAAGTTTTTTTTAGGAAATGAGAAAAATCCGATAATAGCTCCACTAAAAATGCTCAGTTTGGAAGGGTTGAAAGCGTGCGTTTCTATTCTGTTTTTTCGTTTTCTTTCCTCCCTATATTCATTTTCATCATTTTATTCACAACTTCAGTTAATGGTTTTTATTTCTTAGAAAAGATTTAAATTTTAAAAGAATTATTTTAGTTATTCGCATATTTTTTAAAGTGAATGTTTTTCTTCTTTTTCAATTTAAAATTTATTCTCTTTAAATTATGTTTTTTTTTAATTAAAAACTATTTTAGACTTAAAATTTATTTTTTTCAAACAATTTATTTTTATTTAAAGCAATTTATTTTATCACTTTCTTTTCAGTTTCAATTTTAACAAAATGATTATTTTTAGTTACTATTAGTTCTCTATTTTACCTTTTCTTTGTATCAAATTATTCAGAATTCTATTTTTGTTTGAAGTAATTTATTTTATTATTCTCTTTTCAGATTCAATTCTAACAAAATGATTGTTTTTTATTATTAATATTTCTCCATTTTCTATTTTTTCTGTATTAAACTATTCACAATTAACTTTATTTGAAGCAATTCATTTTATCCTTTTATTCTCAGTTTCAAATTTAATAAAATGATTATTTTTAATTATCAATATTTCTCTATTTTATTTTTTCTGTATTAATTTACCCACAATTAATTTTTATTTGAAACAATTTATTTTATCACTTTATTTTCAGTTTCCATTTTAATAAAACGATTATTTTTAATTATCAATATTTCTCTGTTTATATTTTTTTCTGTATTAAATGTTCACAATTCATTTTTCTTTGAAGCAATTTGTTTCTTCACTTTTTTTCAGTTTCAGTTTTAGTCAAGTGATTATTTTTAATCATCTAATATTTCTCTATTTTATTGTTTTTCTGCATTAAATAATTCATAATTTATGTTCATTTGAAACAATTTATTTTATCGCTGTACTTTCAGTTTCAATTTTAATAAAATGATCACTTTTAACTATCAATATTTCTCTGTTTTCTTTTTTTTCTGTATTAAATATTCAATTTATTTTTATCTAAATCAATTCATTTTATCATTTTATTTTCAGTTTTAATTTTAATAAAATAATTATTTTTAATTATCAATATTTCCCTATTTTATATTTTTTCTTCATTAAATCCTTCACAATTTATTTTTGTTTGAAGCAATTTATCTTATCCTTTTACTTTCAGTTTCAATTTTAATAAAATGATTATTTTTAACTATCAACATTTCTCCATTTTATTTTTTTTCTAAATTCAATATTCACAATTTATTTTATCACTGTTTTTTCAATTTCGATTTTAACAAAATTATTTTCTTTTATTTATCTATTTTTCTCGATTTTTTTGCTGTATTAAATTATTCACAATTTATTTTTATTTGCAGCAATTCTTTTTATCGTTTTATTTTCAGTTTCAATTGTAATAAAATTTTTACTTATAAATATTTCGCTATTTTATTTTTTTCTGCAAATTTTCTGTAATTAAATGTTCTGTTTATTTTTGTTTAAAGCAATTTATTTTATAATTTTATTTTCAGTTTCAATTTTAATATAATGATTATTTTAAACGTCAACATTTTTCTATTTTATTTTTTTTCTATATTAAATTATTCATAATTTATTTATGCTTGAAGCAATTTATTTTATCCTTTTTCTTCTAGTTTTAATTTTAATAAAATGATTATATTTGTGTTTATCAATATTTCTCGATTTTATTTTTTCCATATTTAATTATTCACAATTTATTTTTGTTCGAAGCGATTTATTTTATCTCTTTCTATTCAATTTTAATTTTAATAAATTTATAATTTTTAATTATCAATATTTCTCTATTCTATTTTTTTTCTATATTAAATTATTCAGAATTATATTTTCGTTTGAAGCAATTTATTTTATCACTTTCTTTTCAGTCTTCATTTTTTAAAATGATTATTTTTAACTATCAATATTTCTCTATTTTTATATTTTCCTATGTTAAATTATTCACAATTTATTTTTATTCGATACAATTTATTTTATCCTTTTCTTTTCAGTTTCAATTTTAATAAAATGATTACTTTATTTAAAAATATTTCTCTTTTTCATTTCTTTCTCTATATTAAATTATTCAAAATGTATTTTCGTTTGAAGCAATTTATTTTATCATTGTATTTTCAGTTTTAATTTTAATAAATGATCACTTTTAATCATTAATATTTCTCTATTTATTTTTTTCTGTTTTAAATATTCACAATTTATTTTTATTCGAAGCAATTCATTTTATCATTTTATTTTCAGTTTTAATTTTAATGAAATGATTATTTTTAATGGTCAATATTTCTCTATTTAATATTTTTCCTTTATTAAATTATTCACAATTTATTTTTGTTTGAAGCAATTTATTTTATCCTTTTCCTTTCAGTTTCAATTTTAATAAAATGATTATTTTTAATTACCAATAGTTCTCTATTTTATTTTTTTTGTATTAAATATTTACAATTTATTTTTGCTTGTAGCAATTTGTTTCATCACTTTATTTCAGTTTCGAATCTAATAAAATGATTACTTTTAATTATCAATATTTCTCCATTTTATTTTTTTCTGAATTAGTTATTCGTAATTTATTTTATCACTTTCTTTTCAATGTCAATAAAATGATTTTCTTTTATTTATCAATTTTTCTCGATTTTTTTCTGTATTAAATTATTTCCAATTTATTTTTATTTGAAGTAATTCCTTTTATCGTTTTATTTTCAGTTTCAATTTTAATAAAATGATTATTTTCAATTATGAATATTTCTCCGTTTTATTTTTTATCTGTACTAAATATTCAGCTTATTTTTGTTTAAAGCAATTTATTTTATCATTTTATTTTCCGTTTCAATTTTAAAAGAATGATTACTTTTAAGTGTCAATATTTCTCTATTTTATTATTTTCTTTATTACATTATTCATGATTTTTTTATGCTTGAATCAATTTATTTTATCCTTTTCCTTTCAGTTTTAATTTTAATAAAATTTTTATATTTATTTATCAATATTTCTCTATTTATTTTTTCTACATTAAATTATGCACAATTTATTTTTGTTTGAAGCAATTTATTTTATCACTTTATTTTTACTTTCCATTTTAATAAAATGATTATTTTTAAGCTTCAATATTTCTCTCTTTTAATATTTTTCTACATTAAATTACTCACAATTTATTTTTATTTAAAGCAATTTTTTTTGTCCTTTTCTTTTCAGTTTTCATTTCGATAAATTGATTATTTTTAATTATCAATATTTCTAAATTCTATTTTTTTTTCTGTATTGAATTATTCAGAATTATATTTTGTTTGAAGCAATTTATTTTATCACTTTCTTTTCAATTTCGTTGAAATGATTTTTTCTATTTATCATAGTTTCTCTTTTTATTTTTTTTCTATATTAAATAATTCACAATTTATTTTTATTTGAAGCAATATCTTTTATCATTCTATTTTTAGTTTCAATTCTAATAAAATGATTATTTTTAACTATCAATATTTCTCTATTTTATTTTTTTTCTACAATAAATATTTACAAGTTATTTTTGTTTGAAGCAATTTATTTTATCGCTTTTTTTCTGTTTCAATTTACATAAAATTATTATTTTTATTCATCAATATTTCTCTAGTTTATTTTTTTTCTGTATTGTATTTTTCACATTTTTTTTTGTAGAAAATTATTTTATCCCTTTCTTTTCTGTTTCAACTTTAATAAAAATACTATTTTTATTTATCAGTATTTCTCTATTTTATTTTTCTCTGTATTAAATATTGACAATTTGTTATTATTTGAAGTAATTTATTTATTACTTTCGTTTCAGTTTCCATTTTGATAAAATGATTATTTTTAATCATCAATGTTTCTCAAAATAATTTTTTTTCGGCATTAACTCCGTCATGACTGGCTCTTTTTGGGGTATGCGGCAACCTGGCCCTGCTTGTAAAATATACTTTGCTACTACCCTCATTGTAAACACTTCATTGTAATATTTATTCGGAAAAGACTATAGTTCCAACATTAAACAGTATGCCCAGTACATAAATTTGTCTTGTAAAAAAAAAAAAAGATGACACAATATTTTTAGGATTGTAAAAAAGAAAAAAAAAGGGGGGGGGGAGGGCGATACATTTTTTTTCTCTTTTTCTAGGGCCTTAGTGAAACAGTTACATTATATTTGTAGATAATTCCGTTATAGACAATCAATTCTGTATCTCAGAACCAGAATGACGTATAAATCCAAAAACGGCGATTTTCACTTTATTGCTTCATTGTATGTAGAATCTTATTCAGCATCCACCCATGAGAGCGTTATTCTATAAAACAAATTTGTTCACCATTTTTAGTAGCAGTTATAGAGCACGAGTCCCATCTTTTGCGTGTATTCGGCAATGGTTTTTGCCTTCTGCTGAAAAGTTACGAAAATGGACTTAAGTTAGTCTGGTTCTGAGGTACAGAATTATCTTCGTAATAATTGACTGCATAGAGTCGTTAATTAGTTAACTGCTTGTAATTGAAGAGGAGCAACAAAGATTGACGTTTATCATTATGAAATGACATGTAAAATGCATTATTGAGCTGTGCAAGTGAAATTTCTATACATTTTTTTAACTTTAAAAGTGACCTGTCCAGAAACACTAAACCATCTCCACTAAGTATCTTCCATTTTCAGACAATCCTTTTCCCAATACGTCGCAGACAGTTGTGTATGACAACCAGTCAAGCGACAAATCAGTGAAGAGTGGGAGTGATTCCCACATTAAAAGCCTGCGGTCCTCCGCTTCAGCAAGTAATTTTAAAGGGTAATGAATGGCGTTTTGGGCCTAAGAAATCCCACATTGATTTCTGATTTCTTAACCATCAAAATTTCGTGCATTACCCTTTAAAATCACTACTTTTCAATGAAATACATGAACGTCACGTGCGGGACAAGACGACAGCTTTTTCATGGAATGGCCCTTATGTATGGTCTTAGTTTAGAAAAAATGTATGGAAATTCAATAAAACCTTAATCCAAGCTGTATCTAAGGCTCTTGTATTTCTGTCCAGAAATACAAAACCATCTCCACTAAGTAGCTTCCATTTTCGGACAATCCTCTTCCCAATACGGCCCAGACAGTCGTGTATGACAACCAGTCAAGCGACAAATCAGTGAAGAGTGAGAGTGATTCCCACATTAAACGCCTCCGGTCCTCTGCTCCAGAGGCCATCTATAATAGGAATGAGGAACCCAGAAATCGATCCTTCCTCCGATAAGGGATTGCTCAACAAGTGAAAGGAAAATACGAAAGGTGTTATTATTACATTATTACTGAGCGCCAAGAAGAGGAAGTGTTTTATGCTTTAAGGTCGGGGCTTTTTTTAGGCTTGATGCAACGTGATGCGTTTTTTAGTATCATTTAATGTGGGTCATCCACGTTATGCAATTAAACGAAGAACAACGTATAAAGTCTGATGTCTAGAAGGGGCCCATTCATGGAGGTCTGCTGACCATTCTGTTGCTGTGTGCAGTAGTTGAGAGGAGCGTGATGTGGTCTGAAGCAGTGGTTGGAAAAACTACATATTTTTTGTAGCGAACTACAACTACAACTACTTTCTTATAAATGTAGTTAATTACAGCTACAACTACTTTTTTTTTAAATTTAGCGAGCTACACTACTTTTGAAATGTAGTTGCTACTTCGTTACTTTTTAAAAAATGAATAAATAAAAAGAATACACCGTTTGAAGATCGACCGAAAAAATTCGAAAAGTGGTTCAGATTAAAAAATTACCTCATCCGAACATGGAATAGAAATAGGAATTGTCCTTGAATTTATTTGTTACTTTTCCTTTTTGTTCCTTTTTTTTTTTGCTAAAATTTGGCATTTTTATATTTTTTTTTACAATTTTAACGAATATCCGCCACAAGAACCACCTTGTTTTCTTTCTTCGTTCTCTTTTTTTTTTCGTTTATTTTTTTTAATTTAATTTAAAGTAGTTTCTAGAAATCGCTACAAACTACTACTTTTTTGTATCGCGCTACTCGCTACACTACTTTTTTTTTAAAAAAGTAGTGCGCTACACTACAAACTACTAAAAAATGTAGCTACTACAGTAGTTTCTCTACTTGTAGCGCGCTACTTCCGACCACTGGTCTGAAGCAAGGAAGATTAAATGCAACAACAAACAATATTATTTAGGTTGTTATTGTTAGCCCGTGGAAAATTCGGATTCCTCGTTTTTTTACTGATTCACGATCCAAAATATTCCAGTCTGATCAGTAAATGAGCTCTGAATTTATATTCTAATTTAAAAAAAAATGAAAAAAATCCAAATATCTTTAAAACTAATATTTGGTACATTAGTCAAAACATTTTATTGACATACGCAATTCATTAAAAAAGGGGAGAAATAAAAACATACTCGTATATTAAGATAACGAAAGAAAGCAAGAAGATATTTAAATGATACTGTTTCAGGTTGTTCATGTCTCCAAATGCAAGTTTTACACTAGCTAAATAAATGAACATGTTAAACCTGTGAACGAACGAAAATGGTCTCATTCAGAGAACGTCTAAAATATTGATTTAAAGAACAGTTTCACTGAGACATTTTGATTTTCTGTATTTTATTTATAAGGCTTAATATAGCTAACAGAAATGATCTTTTACCCGGTATTTAGGGTGGACCGGGAATAGTTGGTCATTCATAACGGCGCGTTGGTCTAATCAAAAGAAATAAAGAATATAAAAGAATAATGTCGGGCCAAATAAACGACATGCATACGGTCAGCATTTGAGCCATGTAAAATTATTAATCAAATAATCTATTGGAGAAGTAAAAGTGATGAAAGTGAAATAAATAGATTTTGTAAGAAACGTAACAAAACTATGTGTAAAATTTTGAACATATGTAACTTAAAATATCATCTTATCAAATTAGGGAGACAATTTTCATAATTGAAATAACTGCATGCAATAGTTACTGATCAAGGTGACGTTTGAAAATTCAAATCATCATCACGAAGGACACACCAGAACGAATTTACACTTACTCGTATACCAACATTGAATTAATGACTTTTATGTCTCTATTCTTTCTCTCTTTCCTTCTCTTTTAGTTTTATATTATTTTACTCATCCCTTTTTCACAGTTAAAACACTCAATATCAAAATAAAATTATTATCTTTCAATCAAAAATAAAATAAAATAAATAAAACATAAAAAATAACTAAAATAAAATAATATGTAAAATTAAATAAGTAAATAAATAAGTAAAATAAAGTAAAAAACAAATAAATAAAAAAATAATAATGATAAATAAATAAAAAAGGGATTGAAAACTTTTTTATATTGTGAAATATATCAAGCTTATTCTCTATTTAGTCATTATTATTGCTGACTCTTATCTACTAATTTTTAATGAAAAAATTTCTCACATGATAAAATTTCACAGTTGGTTAGTTAAAATGCATAAATATATAAAATAAAAAGTTTTTGTGTAGTACTATGAAAAGCTTTTAATTTTAAGCAGAAGGTATAAATCCTGCAGCTGCAGTCGCTTTCTTTCAATAAAATAGAAAAGAGAAGCAGTTTTATTTTTTAATCTCTGCCGAACAAAATAAATCAATAAATAAGTAAATAAATGCATAAAATATTAATATGAAAAACTATAAATAGAGAGTGGACTATAAACAACATAGTAATCATTTTCTCAAAAGAATATAAAATTATTTGCAGTTATTTGTTTTGTGTTAAAAATAGCTTAAGGTAGAGCTTAATTTCTAACAAAGAAAGAGCGAGAGCCTTTTAGCCTTTAGAACTTGTTTCAATGATGAAATAACATTTGAATTTAGACTAATCTAAAAAAATTCACATTAAAAAAAAAAAAAGAAGAAAAAAAAGAAAAGAAAGAAAAAAAAAAAAAAAGGACTGGAATTGCGCTCCGTCAGTTCCGCCGTAAGTTTAGCACTCCTTTAAAGGTACTCAATTAGGAGATTTTAGTCACTCAATGCCTTACTTTTGTTAGTACTAAGTTTAGTCATTGGGCTAACTAAATAATGTAATTGAGGAAATAGCTAAAGCAGAATTTTCGGAAAGGTGGTGCAACCCAGCAAAAAGACTCATTTGCTAAAATTCCGAAGCACTCTCAAGAAGCCCAAACTCAAACTTAAGTTCACCCCCCCCCCTCAGATAAGAAATACTCTTTCGACCATGGAATCTGCATCGTAGTCCATAATGGTTGAGTAAAATAAACTTTGAGCTTTTTTTTTCAAGCGTAACGCAATTGTTGGAAAATCGTGGTTTTGCATTTGGTGGTTTAAATTTTTGAATACAGGATAGTAAGTAACAATTTCTCAAGCAAGACATTTTATTGAACTTAACTAACGATTGTTTTTCCGACAAGCCTGTTCAAAACTGGAAATTGAAGTATAAAAGAACTTTATGTAAACTTTCTATTAGTTTTTGTCCTTGATAACAATTTTAATTTCTGAATTCAAAAGTGCTTTTGTACTAGAGATGAAAAACCTATGGCGATAACGACTTAGGATCCTTTATAAAAAGCAGAGTTTTATTAGATGACTCTAGCAAAATAGAGCGAGCCACTCAGAAGGCGTTCCAGTTAATTACACATTGATCATTGGGAAAGGAAATGTTGTTTCCCTTTTTTAATGAAAAGAAAATGTAATATTAAAATTTTAGCATAATAAATACAAAGAAAAAATCATCTCATCAACAGTTTTCTACTATACACAAAGATATCGTTTCTTATACTGCTATTGCATGAAAAATAAAGCGCTTTACAGTCTATTGTCAGTAGTTACTTTATGCTGAATAGTGTTTAGGTTGTATTAATTAGATCAGGTATTTTTTCTTTAAAATTGTTTTCAGGGTCTACAAGTTTTTTCAGTTTTTAATGCAAAAAATAGTTTTTATTGTATTTATCTTTTAAACATTTTTTTTCCGTTCGAGCTAATATTAAAGTTTCCTGAATGTTTTGCTAAATGGATTCGAAAGAAAGAAAGTATTTTTTTTCTGTACTTTTTCTGCGCCAAAAGCTCTTTCCAATTAAATGTGTTCGCAGCGTCCGTGTTTTGGCAGCGAATTCACGTATGCTTCAAATTTCCCTGTAGGGACAATAATGCAAGGCTCTTTTTGAACTATACCAAATTGAGCGAAAATGTGTCCGTTAAAAAAAAAAGAGAGAATAAAGCTTACAAGATCTTTTGAACGAAAAATGTTCCATTCAAATCAAACCAGTCTCTCAAAACTTATTAATCGGACGATTATTTCAAGAGTTGAGGGGTGAAGGAATGAACAAACAGTTATACTGATCGGCTGGACTAAACTGTGCAATAAATAAATAAATAAATAAATAAATATTAAAAAAAAAAACTGACCGCCTACTAGGGAAATCTCTAGGAAAGTTGGCTTCCATAAAGGCTTCTCGTAATGTTACAGCTCCTTCTAGTAGTGTTATTTAAGAAGAAACTGCATAGCGTGTTTACCTTTATGAAAGCCCAGCTTTCTAGAAATCTTTTAGTAAGTGGGCAGTTTTTTTTAGTGTGGACACATATTTCTTCCTATTGTAATCTTTTCCCAAATTCTTCATTTTACAATATTTATTGAACTGCATACGGTTTATTTGGTTATTCATTTGTAGTGATATTTTGTGACAAATTAAGGTTCTTTCAAGCTTTCTAAAAAGTTTATAGGTCAGAAAATTAAAAAGGGTAATGATACAGATTGTGATTAGAAATCGACCAAATTAATTATAGTAGCATACTAAAAAAGTACGAAAATATCATTCGGAAAACCTTTCATGAAAATATTTTGTATTATTTGTATTGTTTGGTTAGTTTCATCGTTTTGAAATTGCTGTTCCGTGACTATCTGTCACTAAATCTTTCAAAAATTTGCCCAAAAGCAACCTGCACATAAATAAGTCCGAACTTCAGAATATAGATAGAAAATTTACCACTAGTGTTTCTATAAGAAGATGCTTTAAATCATGCAATGCTTCAAATCATTTAAAAATCTAGAAATATGACTAGACCTATTAAGGCAAACAGACCACAGTGTAAGAACCACTGAAATACAATATAAAAACGCTATCATCATATTAAAAATGTACATAGTGACGGTCATAAAAATTGCGCTAACTCTTAACTGCCTTCTAAATACCTTACCTTGAAGAATATATGAAGAACCTTTCATTAAACTTTGTGTAAAAATAAACTCTTGATTCTGATGTTAAAATGAATGATTTATTGTTATACTACAATACATGCGTTATGAATACAATGAATACAGAATACAAGTAATTTCATGTTGAAATACATTTGGTAACTACGTTGTACAGTATATAAATGCTTCTTACATACACCATTTTAATTCCATGATATCATACATGCATTAAAAATGACAATGAAATACATCTTTTACAGTTTGATGCACAACTCTTGTATCTAGCGGTCCTTTTTCTTTTTTTGGAAATAATGATTTCCAGTTTACGTTTTATGATTATACTTTAATTTTCTAACTTTATGAAAACTGTAGAAACAGTATTACGTTAATCATATTTTCTAATGCTAGTATAATAGTATCAAAGCTAGTAATTTGGAACTCTTTCATAATAATTCAAAAGAAGAATTTAAGTACTCAATTATTTTTATTCATTATTAAAGAGGAATAAGAGACAATGAATGGAATTTTTTTCCCTTTGATCTCAAGTCAACAGTGAACTTACTTTATTTTATCACTATATTTTATTCTTTAAACTGAATAACAATCGAAGCTCTTGGTGAAATTCACTGAAATATCTTTCAAAAACCGCAAAAGTCACTCAATGACTTTTGTTTGGTTAACGTGAAAGCTTATGAAAAGTCTGTTGGAGGTTTTGATGTTTGATAAAAAAGTGTTACGTGAAGAACGTTATACGTTTGATGAGGATAGGTGTAACACGTTTTTCACTGGGTGAAAAAAAAGAAAACATCGAAATCTGCTGCTGCAAAGTAATTGAGACAAACTTCCTTATGTAGATATGATTCATTTCAAACAGTCCATTCCCTTGCATGTTGATGCTGAAAAAAAACTGAATTTTCTCTTTTCGAGTACTGCTTTTATTTCGAAATGACTCTTGTTTAATAAAACGCAGCTAATCTCAGCATATTTTGATTCAACAGTCTATAAATGGCAACTTTTGCACTGCTTTTGATACTAATTATTTAAAATTACTAAATACAATTACGAAATTAATTACTAAATCCAATTTGACCACAAATGATCATTTAATTCTGTAGAACGTTCTGTAGTATTCAGACATTATCCAGTTTTTGGCGCTATTTTTACAGCAGTTAGCGGAGACGGACAATTTTTCTTGATGATAATAATTAAAATGTACGTTGAGAAAGCTTCTTGATTCAACAGATCACAATTGTTTTATACAATCTTACAGTAGTGATGACAAAAAATAGCAGTTTTCTATTACACTCAAAGATATACAAATGAAAAGTTACTTACACTTTTAATTTCAATACCTATGGAGTCGACAGTCTCTATTTTTCATTTGACGAGTTTTGTACTACTTGGATAGTATCACAAATTGTTTATGAGTTTTTGTGCAGCAAACATTCCATGTTCTCTTTCGTTGATGATGAATCTCGAATATCGAGGAAATACTAACACATGGAAGATTTTCTCCCACACCTTCAGAAAGGTAAAACCATCATCACACTTGTGATGCATTTATTTCCACCAGTCTGAATTTGCATTCAGGGCTTCGATTTCTGCAATACTTGAAAATTCATCAAGGTTATCATGAATGGTTGGAATTTCACTGGAATGACTGGCATGTAGAACGTCTGGACTGTGGCTCAATTGCTCCACCAAATGCCCTATGTTATTGGAAGCTGAGTGAAGTTGCTCATAAGCATGTTGTCCGGAAGAATAGCCGGACATACCACCGTATCCAAGTCCATGTACACTAGGGCCAACATGATGGGCAACAGCAGATAAGCTATGCACAGGAACTCTGCAAAAGCATAAAATTTGAAATTTTACTTGTCATCGGTTCATATTATTTATTATTTATTATTATTATTATTATTATCATCATCATTATTATTTTGAAGATAATGGTCGAATGATAACTGTCAACGAAGAACATTACAGAACAATGTTGAATGAATTTAACTTCAATGCTGTTGACGGAAATAATCTAGAGGAATTTATGGTTTCAACAAGGCGGGGCCCCTGCCATACAGCTAATGTAACAATCGACACATTAAAAAGAAATTAGGTGATAACATTATCTCAAGAAATGGTCCACTTAATTATCCACCCAGATCTTCTGATTTAATACCTTGGGAGTTTTTCTTTGAAGATATTTTAAGTCACAAGTTTATGGTTGGTATTCCGACGAAAATTAAAAACCCCCATTGAATGTGTTACTCGTGAAATAAAATTTAATTGCTGTGAAAGTGTGATAGAAAATTGGTTGAAAAAATACTGTATGGACAAAAAAATCATGGTGCTCGCCTGAGCGTTATTATTTTTAATACTTGATGACATAATGTAAGTTGTCAAACAAAAAAAGGTGTCTTTCTGAATACTTCTTGTATATATATATATATATATATATATATATATATATATATATATATATATATATATATATATATATATATATATATATATATATATATATATATATATATATATTAAATTTTAAATTTTATCGCCTTTAACGAAAAACCTTTTATCATGCAACATTTTTTTCAGGAAAGAGCTTCTATGGTGTAGTAACAATTGATTGCGTATTGGTATAACTGATTTTAAGTTTTCTATATTACTTTTAAAACGATCCAAAAAGAAATCGATTGCAGATATATTTACTGGATCATATTTAGCACTCAATCTGTAGACAAGGCTCTAAATTAGACATTAATGTCAGTTATGTGATAAAAGTAGTGGGAAATATTACAAAACCTTAGAACGCAACATGTTCTTCGGTTGGAAGTTCATCATATTACTACACAAAATGTTACGAATCAGCATTTAAAAGTCTTTTGATAAGGGAGATATGTCTGGTGTTAGTCATTGAACAATTGCTTTTAATTCAGTGAGAAAACGAGTACTTCTGAGAGTTACCAGCAGATCAGTTGTAAGTGGAAAACAAAAATTTCGAACTGATGTTTGCTGAAAATATGTTTTTTAGTATTGATTTATTAGTTAATGCCATAATACTCAGAATAACTTTATGTCATAAATTTTAAAAAACAAAGCCTGAGAATTATATATATGTTCAATTAATAAATACAAAACTCCGTTGTTTGGTTTATGCCCTGCCAAGAAAATATTAGAAAGAGAAACGACTTGACAATTTACGTAGTGTTGTGCATTCATGATCAGCTTCTTAGGAAGTGGAAGTAGAATTGAATATTACCATTCATTATAGAAAACATATTTTAAGATGGAGAACTTTGAAAATTATTAAGCAAGTCTCTGTTTTTCCGCCTCCTCTGAAGAAATAGTTTATGATATTTTATCTTACGTTTTGTTGTAAAATAAATTGTCAGCAATGAAAACGAAAAAGATTTTTATAAAAATGGTAATCTCTTTAAGTTTATGACGAAAAAAAGTTTCATTCTGGTATTTTAAGTCGGAACCAAACGGAGCACTGTCACGTTTTCGATAAAAAAGATTAACTGTGGAGCAACGCACATTATGTGCTGCCTAAACGAGAATACACAGCTTTCAACGAACAATTTCAAAAATATTGAAAGAATAATAAAATAACATAAAATGCTGTTGTGAATTATAATTTCAATGTCAATGTCTCGTGATTTAATTGTAATAATGCATAGATTATCTTCTAAAAGGGATTGAAAAAACTTGTGTGAAGAGAGAATCAAAGCAAAAACGATAGTCTACCATTGATTGTCGATAGAAAGTTCGAACGACATAACATGGGACTCTACATCGCCAAGTATTGACAATGTTATCAAACTAACACTAGATTTAGCATCTCATTTTTGGCTTGTTATTACAAGTAATTATTCATTATCACTGTGTTAATGTTACATAAATAAATTATTTGTATTTATTCTTATAATATGTTTTTCATTTTGAAATATGTTTGCTACTATTTTTTCCATTAATCTTTCAATAACTGCTGTTAGTTCTACTTCACGTGAATACTAAAAATTGACAGCTCGGCAGACAATAAAAATAGATTATGTTTTCATAAAAAGGAAGAAAAAATTTCTTACGGATAAGGTTTGTGAATGTGCTTCTTGAACTTCAGAGGAAATGGCAATGGTATGGGTACAGGCACAAACTTTGGCTTTAAGAGACGAGCAAGGATCACACCAATAGTCAGTTGGGCTTCGAGAGACAGCGAATAGACTTGAAAGACTTGACTGATACTCAAGACTAAGGCTATCTTGTAAATGTTGGATGGTGACCAGTAATTCATGTTTGTCTGTAAAGGAAAAAGTTAATAATATTTAAAAAAGGAACCTTGGTTGTGATATTCATTCTGAAATATGAATGATTACGATGTTTAGAATATCTTTACTCGAATCATCGAAACGTGCATGTCAAACATATTTTTAAAAAGGGCATTAATACTTTATAGAAAGCAATAAAAATTCTCCGAATTTGGAAACGAAATGATGATATAAATAAAAGCATAGTTTCATGATGACCTGGAGGACATTTTCTATGCAGACCCGATGAATACTTACCATTTTGTAAATGTCTGACATAATATTTGATAATACTCTCAAAAATATATTATCATTATTTTCCAAACCGTTTATATTTAATTATTCGGGATGATGGGCGGAAAGGTGGCTAACTCATTTTTTTTGCAGGAAGACCCAAAATTTAGAGATCCGGCCCAAATTAACTGTTACTCGTATTCAATTAGTACCGTAAAATGGGGTGAATCGGAACACTTTTCAGCTTTGATTGTAAAAAAGGCAGTTAAAAGGTTTTTTTATTTGATTTTCTGAGTAAAAATTTCTGCCTTGCTTTACTTCTGATATTCCAAGTAAAGACAAAACATTTTGAACAGTTATTATTAAAATATATAGGAAATTATGGGTGTTCCGAATCACCCCGCTGATTGGGGTCAATCGGAACACATGTTGAAATTTTTATTTTTTTCCATTTAACCTGTAATAGGTTTCTCAAACATGAGTAATATTGATAAGGGATAATAAGAACAGATAATTACTGTCAAATAAAAGTATAATTTCAATACCAGTAAACGTTTATAATTTGTCAAAATTCAAAATAATTTTGAACTTATGAACAATGAAAAGTAATTTTAAGAAATGCTTTTGAATTGAAATGCAGAGATTTAACGTGAATGGAAGTCACTCATGTCGTCCACAAATATGTACTTGTCCTTAAAACTAGCAATTGTGACTTGGCTTAAGTTTTTTCATAACACCTCCTGGGATGAACTCTGCCTTTTCTTTAGTTTCTAAAAATCCCTGGGTTTCGGGGATTGTTCTGAAAGATTTTTTCGCTTACTCATCACTGTCTGTGTGCAGCCTTTTGCTATATAAAGTCTATATGACTTTCCCCTTCGTATTTTATGTAAAAAGAAATCTCCTGGAGAAAAAATCTTTTGAAATCTGCAACTTTTTGTCATTCTAAGATCTAGTTGCTCACGAGAAGGGATAAACAGTAATTAATCCTTGTCCTAGTCTTGATTAGAGGAATTGGGGTTAGAATCTTGATTTTTTAAACAGTTTCCTTCAAATAAGTTTGAATTGGAACAGCAGAACAAAGTGTTCCGATTCACCCGCATTTTTTTTTCTCTGTCATTTTTCAGAATTCTTCATTTTTTTTGACACAATTTATAAAAAATGTAAATTCTAATGTGGTATTCTGTTGTTCAGATACATGTATAGTTGAAACATACCACTCTTAGGTTTAAAATATAAGAAGGTTTGTTCTTGCATATGAAGTTTTGCAGTCTATGAAAATGTGATGTTTTCTAGCATTCCACGTGCAGCCCTCCTTAGAAGCCAGTAGCGTTGCCAGATTGACAAAAGTAATTTTTTCCTACTTCCTATGATATTACCTTTCAGAAAAAAAAATTAATGGCGAAAAATACCCAATAGTATATTTATGAAGAATTTCTTTGTACGGTCGGGAAGTTTTGTTCCGATTGACCCCGCTGTTCTTATACACCCCATTTTACGGTAAGTATTTAATAAATTTATTTTGCTCTTAAAAAGTTTTTCAGAGAAATTTAAAACATATATTTAACGAAAAACATTTGTTTTGCGCTATCTGAGTGACAGTTTTGAAGAGCAGTTTTGCAAATCATACGTCATTAATTATTATTATTATTATTATTTATGAGAGATCATTACTAATAATTGTATGAAGACTATTTATAGAAAGCAATAAATATTCTCCAACTTTGGAAATGAAATGATGATGAAGATAAATGAATAGCTTCATGAAGGCCTGGAGGATATTTCCGATGCAGATCCGGTGAATACTGATCTCTTTGTAGATATCTGACATAAGATGCGATAATATTTTATTCAAAAACATTATTGTCATTATTGCTTAAATAATTTATTTTTGGCTATTCGGATGATGGATGCGAAGGTGGCTTACCGATTTTTTTGCAGGAAGACCCAAAGTTAATGCATTCGGCCCTAGCTTTTACTTGAATTCAATTAGTAAGTATTTAGTAAATTTGTTTTTGTCATGAATAATTTTCCAGAATAATTTCAAACATATATTTCACAAAGAGTGTAAGTTTTGTGCGATCTGAGTACAATTTAGAAGAGCAGTTTTGCAAATCATAAGTTATTCAATTATTTTTTTAAATGTTCATTAGAAATGAGTAAACGAAAACGATACTTTATTTATATTTATTAAATGAATAAATAATTTAGTTAACACAATTAAATAGTTAGTTACTGCTATCCCTAACAAGTGTCAGTTAATGCTATCTTCATTTTTTAGTGATCATGTCATACAACATTTCTGTTTTTAGAGTATCAATGGTCTAAAGATTAGTATGTGATTAAATTTAAATACCAAAATCGCAGTTATATTTTTTGTCCATGTTAAAAAAGTTGGAAAAATAATCAAATTCCGCTCAGTTATCCGCATTCTTCGTTGTTTCCGCAAATACTTCTTAAACAAATAGATTCATTTAACAAAATTAGCATTGTATTTTATTTGCTCTTCTACTTGCACCTAAAAGCAGTAAGTTATGTATGATACATGTCAAATGCAAATGAAAACTGCTTGATCTTAATTGCTTGAAATAAACCATCATGAGTTTGAAATCTGTAGCTAATTTAAGTGTGCAAACGAGGTTAACAGCGTGTGTTTATTCTTTTCTCATTTCTTCAAAGTAATCCCAATCACTAATCAAATAATTAAAAATTTTCATTGAGTGCTTTGGATGAACTGGCAGTGACCCATTTGTTGTTTTGTTCACGTGAAGTGACCCATCAGCGTATGTGAATAAATTAACTTCGTACAAGAAAATTCATTTCAAAGAGAGAAAGATAATGCTTTTTCTCTGGCTGTTAACAATGATATGGTTCCAGAGTAACTTATTTCTATTTCAATCGAATAAAACAAACAAATAAATTTATTTCTTACTTATTTCTTATCATTAACTTACATTTATTTGCTTTGAGAAGGTTTTTTTATTTTGTAAAAATAGCTTTAAAAATCTTTGAATGACTGAATTTTCATTTGTTATTTATATTTTTAAGCAAAAAATTATCAATATTTCAAAATTTTTATCGATCAACACAATTACGTTTGAAGAAAATCTTTCCATTTGCTCTGTATTTATTTGAGAAAGTTGGATATATCGCAATTAGGAAATTTTTTTAGGCCTCTGACAATCAATTTCTTCTCGCGAGTTAGTTTGCTTTCTGTCTAAACACAGAGGCTCAGAATATCTTTTTATTTTTTAAAAATAATATTACCACTCTTCGAATGCATACGTGTCTTTTTAAGCTTCTCATATTTATATTTCGTTAGCATTGCGCTATGAGACTTTTGTTTTGAAACCCAGTGGTGCCCAACCTTTTTTCTGACTACAAACCGAATCTCATATTAAAATGATTTTCTCGGGCCCGAGCACATACAATTTTTTTAAAAACTAAACAATTTTTCTGTATAGCATGAGCATGAAATAACACATAAAATAGCACATCATTACAAAGCAAGTACTGTTATAATTATTACTTGATGGTTTTTATTAATGAGAAGTCTGTATCTGTTTTATAGAAACTAATTACTGAATATTAGACTAAAAATTCACATTATTTTGGTAAGTCAGCTGTATCTAGAAAATCAAAGTACAGGGAGAATAAATAAATAATTGGTAGTAACTTGGCGAGAGTTGTGCTGTGTTGTTTTTGATGGTTTTACAGTTGTTTTGAGAAGTTCCAGAGCGTGATTTTCGATTCGCAACATTTAACCCAACAACGAGCTACATGGATCTGTTTCGCTGGTCACATTTGTCTCGCGGATCGTAGGTTGGTCATCGATTTTGTTAAATAAGCATAAAATAAGCATTTTTGATACGTAAAAAGTATTTCAATTGTATTGTGCTATTCAAAAGTACTTTCATATTTAAAATTTAAGAGTCATTGGAACCAAAATTGAATACAGAAGTAAATATAGATAAAACACTTTTTTGGAATTTTAACAATTAGTTTTGTATATCTACTCTAAAAAAATATTGCTTTAAAAACTTTATCTTAGGCATTTTGTAAACAAATAAATGCAGCTCTCTGGTTCAAGCCCGTACCAACTTTTGTGTAACACCTACCTGAAAACCAGAGGTGCCCATCCCCCCCAAGCTCAATGGCGCAAATTCCCCTCCCCCCCCCCCAAAATTTTCACAACCCTCTTGTGCTTTTAATTTTTACCCCTCATTTATTTATTTATTTTTTTAAGATTATTTTTTTAATATTATTTTTTTAAAATATTTTTTTTAATCTTTTATTTTATTAAATATTATTTATTTATTCTTTTAAATATTATTTATTTATTTTTTTAGTTATTATTAATTTTCTAAAAGTACTAATTATGCGTAGAACAGAATCGCTTTTTTTCTCTTCCAGACATTCCAAGCACACTCACACACGAAATAAATAAATAAATAATAATAATAAAGAAATAAAAGAACTAATTTAAATTAAAAATATTAATTAATAAATAATTTTTATTAAAAAATCAGTAAATAATTTAAATAAATAAATAAATAAATAAATTAGTTTTAAAAAATCCCCCCTAAAAATTTTCATGGCGCAACTTGCGCCATAATACCCCCCCCCCCCCCTGTGGGCACCCCTGCTGAAAACAATCACAAAAATCGAAACAGCACTTCGTAGAAAAAAGTCTTAGGAAATAGAAAAATACTTACGTCGTCAGAAATATTAGTCTGACGGAAACAAATCTAAAGATCATAAAGGCACAAAACTAAAACTATACAAGGATATAAAGATCTAGTTTTGTAATACATTATAACGCATTGTAATATATTTCTCAACTTATAATGTTTCGTAAAACCCTGTTTCAGTCTGATTATTAAATATATTCTTTTCGTTCAAAGTGTTTTGTGTTACATAACATCGATAACATTCGGTTTCATAGCTTGATTCATTTATCCTGCTTCTCTCATAGTTCAAGACACGGTGAACCCCTCACCTGTAAAATTATCAAATTTCCACAGACCCCTTCCCCGCCCCAAAAAACATTCTGTAATATATTTAAATCTTATTTTCTATTATGTGTTAAAGTCTGTTTTTATCAATTTTTTTAAAACAACTGTCACTTTTCAACATTATACATTATAAAATTTTGAGTTGAGGTAGTGCAAATTAATTCAAAAATAAATATCTTCGAATGAATGTTATAATAATATTTCTCTCTCTCCATTACAAATTTACAGTTGATAAATAACTGATTGAATAAGTGAGCAAAACAATGTTAGCATTTTCTTATGTGAGATCATTCTTCGTATGAAATGCATAATCATAATGCATTAGGATTTTGAATATCGATTCGCAAATGTACAAATGTGTTTAATAACGCGTAAGAAACATATAGTCAGTCCTTATGCAACAGACTTCATACGTAGGTATTTAAAGTATCATATTAACGGTTTAAACCAAGTCAAGGATTCTAAGGGATTCACCGTGCCTCTTTGCGTACACAAGCAGGTATTTAATTTTTTTCCCCAAATGTGCTTACAAAAATGGCTCAAACGCATCGGGGACCCCCAAAGGTTTGCAGATCACACATCGAGAAACTGCATTAATCTATGATGAACTTTATGATGTGATAGCCAAGAAGCCATGCGTTCAAATTCAAAGCTTCAAAGAAGTAAAAAAAAAAAATAATCTGTACAACAACAGCAACAAAGAAAAGTCTTCAAAAAGACCTTTTTGATAATCGCTTGGGGAAAACGTGAGAACAGAGAAGGATTATTAAAGTAAACAAATAAACGATATTTTAGCAGTAAACAGTTAAACGAATAAGCTTTTATCTTAGGATTAAATTTATTGAAAGATAGTTTTGAAAAATTATTTTGAGAATGAGAAAATACTTTAAAATGAAAACGAAACTGATCATTCCATTCAGTTTTTTTTTTTTTGTCACACGAAGTATGAAAAAACTTCAGATATCTTTGAACTAAATGGGTTTCAGATTCAAAATTTGGATGAAATTTCTAACCAGATAGTCCATAAGAAGAAAAAAACTGTTTTGATAATTTTCTTGCTCTCGTGTAATGATAAGATGTTTGTGTTAGATAAACGTCTGGATGGTAAACAGAACAAAGATTTACCATTAACAACGCTACATTAAATTATTCAATTATGGGCCTATGTCGTGTTTTGCAAGAATATTCAACTGCCTTATAACTAAAAGTAATCGTTTAATATTAAAAATTTCAATATAAAATCATAATACAAAATTTTGAAACATTAAAATAATGATAAAACTTGGTTTGATAAAGCATGTTGACAGCAATTAATATTAAAATTACTTTATGATTTTAATATTAAAAATTTTGAAATGTAAGGAATAACTAAAGTATTTTCACAAAATGGGATAGATTTTTGGTTTAAAAATGTAGATTTATATGTAGGATAAATATTTTGGTTTTACATAAGCACATGGGACTGCTTACCTTTGGTTGAATCAACAAGCTACTGTATTGCACTCAATTTGATTTGTATCGCTTAATCAGAAGTCCAACTGATCATTAAGTGTAAAACAAATTATGCAGCTTATCTTATAAATCCTCGTACAAGTATCGTCTGTGTATCTTAATGAATTAACTTGTTGTGAATTTTCATTGATTATTTTGATCAGGTAGCCATCGACAGCTTAAATAAGCAATTAACTAAGGGTGGAAAATAGAACACGTGGCCTAATAAATCTGAATGCAAGGCGTTGCACAGAAGCGGAAAATAATACGACGAAGAAATTGGACAAAATTGCTTTTGTGACACGTGCATAATTTCCTATTCCTTTCAGCAAGAATAATGGCATTTATTCTGCAATTGAATTCCAAAAGCAGTTGGCTTGATGGGAAAAGAACAATATTGTCTTTTCAATCTGGTTTAAGAACAGAAAGGGCGTTCCGAGAAGAGAGTTTCAATTGATATGCGAAGTCAAAAATAGACTTTTTGGAACATCGATGAAGTGTTTGTTACGGAAATCGACGAAAGCAGTTTCGTATCAAATGTCGTCTCCATTGTTCAATAATTTGTTTTGAGGAATAAGTTTCCTTCGGAACTGAGAGTTGACGGTTTGTTTTTGAAAATGTATTCCTTTGAGGTCTTTGTATAACCTGACAAGCTTATAATCATATCATTTTTATCAAAGCACCGTGGATTCATATAAATACCTGCATCGGAAAAAATGACTTAGTGATACATATTGTATAGATGTGAGTATGGTTTGGAAAGAGCTATCAGAGATCATGAAATTTGAAGATTGACTTGAAATTAAATTCTCTCTCTCTCTCTCGATATAGATGTAGCTGGATAGAAATTGTAATATAATTTCATACATTGTTTATGGCCTCAAAAATCTCTTTATTAAGAAACAGCCTTCATGTAGTTTCTTGCTGTGTCCTCCATAAATTCAAAGTTTCTTAAATGAAGAAATTAAGAACTTTATAAAAATGATGTAGCAATAGTAAATGGATTTGGGAAACTTTATGTTTCTATTAAGCATATATTCTCTATTTTTACTCTATCGGCATTTTTCTTGCCCTGTGTTGTGGATTTGATACAAGAAAGCAAATATTGTAAGTTTTTTTTTTTTTTTTTGCTATTGAATCATTCCATGGAACGGAACGCACTTTAGGGTAGTTTTATCACTAGGTTTTGTTTTATACATACAAATGGAGCAAACTTTTTTTTTCTTATCAGCAACAAAAAAGAAAAGAAAAGAAAAAGTTAACAGCTTATAGAAAATAACTCAAGAGTAGTAATAAAATGCCGGAGACGGAATTCGTATGAGTAATGTTCCGTCAAATGTATTTTATTCTATGTAATTCACTTCTTTTCCTTAAAATTATTAACTTTTAACTTTTATGTGAAACTTGAAACAAATATTTATTGTTGCAACTAAATAATAAATTACAACCTTGTTTAATTCGTATATATGGGACAAAACCTACCAACAAAACTGCTTCAAATGTCATATTCAGTCACATTAAATGGCCCTATTATTATTTTATAACAACTGTCTTATTTTGGTTAGTAGTGGTAAGGGTATCATTGAACATGCCAAATGACTAACGTTCTTCAAACGAAAATGTATTTGTATCCCTATTCCTATACCTAACATAAACTTGCGCTTCTATTTGCTGACTTTTAGAAAAATACTCGAATTCAAAGTTAACTACAAAGATTATTTCAACTAATCAAAGAATACGAAGAATCTTTATAATATTAAATACATTTTACTTAATTTTCTAGAAATATATTTTTTACCAAATACTCAGTTTTCGAAGAATTGTAGCTAACTTTCATTTTGTTTTGCTATTTCATAATTTTCCGAGATAATTATTTATTACTTGGGTAATTCCACATTTGGGGCTGTTTTGTCAGTAGATTATGTTCAGTAAATACAAATAAAATACGCTAGGAATTTTTTTGTTGGTAGCAACGGCAAAGATTTGTCATGCGAGTTGCGTAGAAAATTTAAAATTAGTTATTTGTTTGAAGATAACCGAATTTTAAGCATTAAAATGCCTGTGACGGGATGGGACTCGTGTGAGTCCCGTTCCGTCACAGGCATGATATTGCTTACCCTTGAATCATTTTCTTTAAAACTATGAACTTTTGACTTTCCATTTAATTCTCGTGACAAATCTTAACTGTTGCTACCAACGAAAAAAACCCCTAGATTGTCTTATTTGTATTTGTAAAATATACTGACAAAACAGCTCCAAATGTCCCGTCCCCTCACGTGGAATGGCCCATTTATAATTAACTTCGAAAGCGGAGCAAATCATGTGTTCTTTATTTTAAATTTCAAGCAATGGCAACTCGATAAATCTTATGCCGTAAATTTGTAAAAAAAAAAAAGTAGCTTTCCTAAATACCGATAAAACTTATATTTTTTTGCTTCACTATTTGTATTGACCTCGTTTTTTAAACTTTGCAAAATTGTTGTAAAAAAAGTTTTTAAAAATTTGTTTTCCTATTCCTGGGTGAAATATTAATCCATTATTTTAGTGCAGCTTGAAAAACAAGTGAAATGTTTTTGCATTACGAATTAGTCCTCAGTTTTACGTTATAACACGTTCTGTTTCATTCCTTTAAAGTAGAATCTGCAGGGCTGGAAAAAAAGCCGGTCTTAATTACCCATTTAAAATTTATGCATGATACTATTACTTATTTAGTTCCTACGAGTATAAATTTAAATTTATGTTATTGATTGTTAGTTCTAAGTAAAGCTAGATTTTTTAATGGAATTGATTTTAAATCACATAGTCGGATATCTGCATTTTAATGTATTTTCCCATCTTACATTGATTATTATATTTTTAGGATTATGTGCCTTTCCTCGCAGGGACGCTTTTATAGCATAACTAAGTAAGTAATGCGTTGGAAAGAAATGTCAATTTCTCGAAAACTGTTTGTGTATTAAATACAAACTTGACGGATTACATTGGGTGCACAGGCAGGTTTTTTCGTGCAATCTCAATGAGTTGACTTTTGTCATTTATTTTTCAGTGAAAATGTCGAGAGTTTCTGAGGACATTTTCATTGTTCGAGCGTACTATTCGAACAAAAGCCCAATTTCAACTCAAAGAAAGTTTGAGACTGAGTTTAAGCTTAAGGCAATAAGTCCAAGTGTGTCGACCAGGGGTGCCCTCCCCCCACCCCCAAGCTCAATGGCGTAAATTCCCCTCCAAAATTTTTCTCAACCCTTTTGTGCTATTTATTTTTTTATTTTAACCCCTCTTTTTTATTTTTATTTATTTTTTAAACGATTTTTTCTTTATTTTTAAAACATTATTTATTTATTTATTTTAAACATTATTTATTTATTTATTTCAAATATTATTATTATGTTTCAAAAATATTATTTATTTATTTTTTTAAATTTTAACTATTATTTTACTTATTATTTTTTTATATATTATTATTTTTTAGAAGTACTAATTATGCGCAGAATAGAATAGCTTTTTCCTCTTCCAGACATTCCAAGCCCACACACAAAAACAAAATAAATAAATAAATAAAATAATAATGAAGAAATAAAAGAAATAATTTAAATAAAAAAAAATAAATTCATGAATAATTTTTATTCAAAAAAATAAGAAAATAATTTAAATCAAAAAAATTAATAATTTAAATGAATAAATTAGTTTTAAAAAATCCCCCCCAAAAATTTTGATGGCGCAACTTGCGCCATATTCCCCCCTTGTGGGCACCCCTGGTGTCGACAACCAATCGTTTGATTCAAAATTTCAGTTATTAAAAGCATTGAAACTTCTACTCTTCAGTGAGTGATGCAGAATTTAGCTATTCGTTTGTGCCGTATTATAGAGATGGGAGACACATCGAACATGTCTAAAACTAATTCCCATGTATTGTACTAAGCTATAAAATTTGAATATTTTTTTCTAGAACCAATAGTTTTTTAAATATTACTTTTTAACATCATCTAGTTTCTTACTGGTCACCCTGTAAATCTTGGCCTAATAATACGGTTGATATATTGTTGTGACACAGATAAAGAAAATTATATCCAGAGTGATGAAATGAATCAAACTCTCTCTCTTTCTCTGCTTCTGAGACTTTCAAATCAACATCTTAGCATACATGAAAACACATGAAATTGAATGACTGATCTGAATATAACTTTAATTTTCAATACAAATTAAAATAAAAGTATCGAAAATATAAACTCGTTTCTTCTAATAAAAGCCGACTATTTTTGAAAAAGGTTTTAAGCAGAACAAAAAAGCCGGCCGGCTTTTCTCAAATGATTTATGAAACCTAAAATAGCCGGCCGGCTTTTTGCAAATGATTTGTGAAACATAAACAGCCGGCCGGCTTTTTTTTCGGCCTGACTAAGATGCGACAACGCCTGAAAAAATCGATTTAACTTATTAATAAAAACTGAGGAACTTTGAATCCCTTTGTAGTTTTCCAATTAGCCGACATAATTATTATTTGTTACAAAATCAAGAAAGTAAATTTGCTTTAATATCTCTCCAAATAGTGCTTCTGTATTTGCAATTACAATATTTCGCATTATGTATTGATCAAACGGACATTGAAATCAAATCATTCAAGTAAGCTATGTATGATTTTTTTTTCAAGACACAAAGGAAAGTAAAAGTCATAGACACTCACCTCAGTAAAGGTGCAGTGGATGCACAACCAAGCCCAATGAAAAGTAACTTAAAATCTAACCAACGGGGTTATTAAATACACGCAATGATACCAGTCTCACGACTGTTGTCTCCCAACTTCAAGGCCAAACTTAACAATTTTGAGTGCAACCCTCTGTTCCCTCCTATTTTTTTGGCGTGTGCCATTTTCATCGAATGTTCCAGATTTTGCCTCCTACGAATTTACCATTCTCTTGTGTAAAGGGTGCCGATTCATTTTCAATAGAAGTTTTCCTTTTCGCATGGAGAGTCTTCAATGTGGTCTTTTTTCGGACGCTGGATATCCTGTTGAAGATAGTGATCGCTTTTTGATCTGAGGCGCGTATTTTCCACAGTGAACGTTGGCGTGGCGTCCACGATGAAATGCCAAGTCCTTGCGATTTTTCCGCCATTTTCGGTCATAGTCGGAGAATTTTAGAAAACATATATTCTTAGTGAGAAAGCATTTGTATGTGAATACAACTCGTTGTCTGTTTAGCTACTGTTTTTCATTGGATTTTATCTTTTTTCATCTTTCGAAAAGTGCTTTGCTTTCTTATATCTGTACCTCAGAACCAGACTAACGTAAGTCCATTTTCGTCATTTTTCGGTAGAGGGGAAAAACGATTGTCGAATACATCGTTTTTCCCCTCAACTGAAAAATGACGAAAATGGACTTACGTTAGTCTGGTTCTGAGGTACAGATATATACCAAGAAAAATAACTAACTGTGATATCATTTAGCAAGAAAATACACATTTTAAAAATATGGGTATTCGCCACTTTTATAATGAATGACACATTTTCAGTTTATGCTAGTATGAGAAGAATTTAGTTCCTATGGAAATGGGAGTAACTTAGTTTTCAAACATAAAAGTTTTATTTTAGTGTAGCATGTTTTTTAATAACATTTTGAATGAATTATTTTTGAAATTTTTCTATTGTTGGTATTTTTTTGTTCTTTTATTAATTTGAATCTTAATTCTCACATTAACAAAATAGACGCATAATATTTCTACAATTAAGTAACAGCAAAATAAATAAAGATTTTATTTTTCTTGACAATTATAGTCTACGGAGCGGAACGCCAAATCTTGGGGAAAAGTCAGTTTTACTTTGGCTTTTGGTGAGAATTCCGAATCGCCAACTTTTAGCTCAGTGGCTTATTCTAATATAAATATAAATTTGCATCAAACTGAATCTAATGAATAAATATAAATAAAAGAATTGCAGAAGTATGTTAGATTTTTCTGCAGAATTCTGCATGAGAAATTTTCTCATGCAAGAGTGAATTTATTTTTACTTAAGCTGGTACAAAAACCGCCCTGTAAAACATTTAGGGTAAGAACGTCAAAATAAACATCAATAAAAACTCTTTAACTGATTCGCAAGAATGTTACACACAAGAACTTTACAGATAGCTAAAATTCCGATAAAAACAGTTATTACGCAAAATTATTTACAAGAACTGCTTATCTAGTTTAATTGAAAACTTTTAAATCTAACAACCCACCTCAATTAGATATATTAAAAATAATTTCCTGTTTGAAATTTTCAAATTTAAGTTAAAAGAGTAAAATAAATAAAAACGAATCCCTTAATGATTGCGAATCAAATTTGAAACAACTACATTTTAATAAAAAAATAAATTATACATTAACTTTAATGCTTCTTCGTGGCAAAATATGGCGGCTTTTCAGTTACTGGTTTTCCTTTTCATTTGAATGCATTGTTTTCGAAAAATTGACACATGCAGTAAAAATAATGCAGGCCTCAGTTCTCACTTGATTTGCGTTGGTGTTGGTTTTTCATCTCCAAAGAGCGATAAAAGCGGACGGCCTTTCCTTTGTTCTTTCTCACTTTTTCTTTTTTTGTCTTGCACTAGACTTGCCTTTCCAGGTTAATGAACCTATTTTTATATGTTCCACGAAATGAATACTTGTTGACAAAATCAAAGTAAAATTAAAAATAACTTGATGTAGTGTAGATATGGAAATTTTGCGCGACACTCTCATTTTCAAGATCTTTTTTTCCCTATCAAATGTTTATTTTTATCGATCTGTGGGATAATACCAATTATTTTAATGGAAATTATTGTTTTGATACCTATTTCAGAATTTTTACTTTTTTTTTTTTAAATTCAAAGAAGGTTTCGCTTTCAAAGGATCTTATCATTTGACTATTTATTTGTTGTGACAGACATTGACTACTAGAGTGGGAAGAGAAGGAGCATACATTTTTATATATTTTTAGAATATCAATTGCTGAATCTCTAGAGAAAAAAAGGGTTGGGAAATATTTGTAATTCTATTTCTTATTTTGATGTGAATTAAAATTAGATCAATACCTCTATATAAGTACAGAGATATTGCTATTCTATTTCAATAAGAAACTGAATGCACGCGAAATGTTACATGAGAAGAATTGCAAACTTAAGAGCGCTGCGGCAGCTAGCATTTAGAGCAGGAGGTGGAGTTAAGTCTCTGGATTTTGTTTTTACTTTACAAGTTCTTTCTTTTCTTAAAAAATTAATCCTTAGTTTTTAATTTTTCAGTAACTGATGAATTAACATTTGAGTCGATAACATTTGAGTCGATTAACATTTGAGTCGATAACATTTGAGTCGACCAGTCACCTCCTTCGGTAAAACTCAGGAAATGACTGGTTTTCGGACTCATCGATTCAATTATATCAATATAGAGACGATGAATGATGAGATTGACGTTGAGTACAGTGGCGTACATAGCGCCCCCGCAGCCCCCGCGGTGCGGGGGGGGGGGCGCCAGAGGTATGAGGGCGCACTCTGAAAAAATAACACAAAATTACTTTTTTTTCCCCCGTATTCAATGTCACTTCCAGGTGTTCCGAGTGAAATCTGAATCGATACGTCACATATGATGCATAACGTAATGATTTCACCACCCACCCTGCCTTCTCCTGCATAACATATGCCCCCTTTCCAACCTTTAGTGAAACTTGGAGTATAATTATCGTAAGATATCCTGGTATTTTCTAGTAAGATTTCAATGTGGCAAGTGTATAGTGTTTATTACCTTTCTTGAATTCTGCTTTTTCATTGCAATTACAATTTTCATTACTTTATATTTTGAAATAAACTTGATTTTAAATATCAGAATACACTTTAACGAAGTCTTATTATGGCTCTTAATTTTTTTCCATAAATCTAAGATAGGGCATACTTATACATCTTACGGCGCGGGGGGGGGGGGGGTCGCACTAATAAATCATGCGGGGAGCGCGCCGTAGTCTATGTACGCTACTGGTTGAGTACAAAACTAAATATATACAGAATGTTACATAATATGAGTTGTAAACTGAAAAAGAAAGCTGCAGTAGTTAAAATTTAGAGCAAGTGCTGGCGTTTAGTCTGTAGTTTTTTAGTTTACTATTTTAGTCTTCGTTTACTTAAAAATTTAGCCTGTAGTTTTAACTTTTCTGTCACTAAGATAGAAGCCTCGTAATCTTCCTTAAAAGGTTTCATTTTTTTTGGAAAGAGACAAAAATAAAACATATTTTAAAAATTTCATCAGCAAATTTCTACCTTCACTCTAAACTTTTCATTTTTCTTTTCCTTTTGTTTTATTATTTTATTATTTAAATTTTTTCCTCACTTTCTTTAAAAATTTCGTTGAAAATTGATACAAAAATCAGTACACTTGTTTAAGCAAAGAGTTCAACTGAAGAGAAGTTTCAGCTTTTTCTTTCAGAAAGTTATATTGAACCGAGTGTGTTAATGAGTTTCTCAACAGTTTAAATTTTTCTATCGGTATGCACGCAATTTTTAATAGGTTTTCCTATTGGCAGGTATATCTTCATGTTTTGCTAACGATGCTATTTTTTTCCCTTTTGGGCAGTGCATTTAGAAATTCAAATGAAAAAAATATTTTTAGTGTCGACTTTACATGAAAAATGCATGCAAAAATATCGGGGAGGGCAGGAGGAATGGGACGAAGGGAGAAACGGGACAGCTCTGCATTATTGGTGAAATAAAGTATGAAAAATTATTTCTAGTTCTCTATCTTTCCATTCAATAGTTGTACCACAATAGTCTAAAGCTGGTGCTTCTACTGGACAAGCCAGAAAAAAATTTTTACATTTTATTTCGGCATAAACGGAGCGCTGTCTCAATCTTCTTGCCATCCCATTCGTCTCAACTCTCACCTAATTACCGTGAAACCACTTAATAAAGCGTTTAAGACTAATGACGTAATGAAAAGACTAATGACTTAATGAAAAAGGAATTCCCTCTAAGCAAAAAATGGAGAAGTAGACATAACACAATTTTCTTTAACTAATGAAATTAAAATAAAAAACAATAATGAAATAAATAAATAAATTTAAACGAAAGCTAAAATTAAAAAACAAAAGATTCTATTCAGATTTTTTAGGAAGTATTTTACACACGAGACAAGATTTCATTCTCTTACTTTAGTTATTCAAAAATGCTAAATGTATCTTGTAACAGTTTGTAAAATACAAGAAATTTAACAATAACGTATTATAATCTCTTAGAAGAGTTTTAGGAAGAAAGTAATTATATTTAATGAAGTCATTTGAAGAATTTTAAAGTTAAAATAATGTTGATAGATGCCAGGAAAAATAATTTAACTAATCATTCTTACTATCTGTTGAGGCAAATAATAATTTATTTTAATCTTGCAGAACAGTAGTTTTACAGCCAGCAGCACCATTTATTATATTTTTATTGAAACTTTGTGTTTGTAAGTGATAGTAATTGAATATAAACGGAAAACAAGTACGAAAAGTCGTATGAAACAAAGGGAACAAAAATATGAACAACATTGAATATAATGGCCACAGAGTAGATTGTCTTACTGTGCTACATAAAGTCATTTGTCCCCGTTTTTCTCTTTTATTGTAAAGCAAATTTGTCACAGATATGCTTATTATCTAGTAAAAAGTTTAACTTATAAAGTTGTTCCGACTCTCAAAGAAAGTTACATTGATCTATGTTATTTAAAAATTGATAAAATAAAAGGAATAAATAAATAAAACAGGTTTTATCTTAGGTTTCATCTTCATTAATACAGGATTCCGAAATTAATAAATGCGAAAATGTTGTAATAAAAAAGGAGGAAAAGGGAGAGATCTTTCAGAAGTTCTTCTTTTTAGTGCTTTTCTTAAAAAATAATCTTCAAAAGTTTTAAATTCCTTGTAACTCTGAATATATAGCAAAATGTGTTTAGATCTTTAAAGCATACTAAATTATTTTTTCAGAATGTATGTTTTGTTTCCTTTACCTATTTTGTTTCTTTTTAAATCAGAAGGAAAAATTTATAGGAATGTTGTGCTTCTAGTTTTACTTTTATATACGCAAAAGATTTAGAAAAATCATGTCACATTATGTAGATTATTTCTCAATGAAAACGATTATTAACATTCAAAAATGTTTTTTAAGTTTTTATAAAATTATTTCTCTACGTTTCGGTTCCCTAGTTTACTAAACTTTTTGCTAGTTAACTACGATTAAAAAATAATATTGGTAGACCACTTAGTTTCTCTTTTCCTTTCTTTCTTTTCCTTCTTTTTTTTTAAATTCTTATACCAGAAGAATTTATTCCTCCGTGTTTTCATTTTAAATTTTCCTTTCATGCTCCTTAAATAGTAATTATATTAGTGACTCCACGTATCTTTTGTTTTTATTTTAGCGTTTCTAAGCATGTTAAAGCTTACTATTAAACTTTCTAACACTAAGCATTTGTATCTCAGTAAAATTTTGGAATTAGATGTCAAATATTCTTTTTTTTCAACCTGAAACTAAAATTATAAAGTGAAAAGAAAAAGAAAACCAGAAAGAGAATTCTTCGTTTAAAGACACATGGAAATAAATGCAACTGAGCTCTTCATTTGTTGCTTTTATTTAAGGCATGAAAAATAATATGTAGGAACCATTTTGAAAGCTTTCAAAATAACAATAAACAATCTCTGCCTTCAAAACACACTGAAAATTGGACATGGATTCTTACAGTTCATTCTTTTCGCCTTATTTAAAATGTGTTTTAATATATTGCACTCAGATAAACTTAATAAAACATAGCAAAAAATATTTTGTGTAATACTGTCACAGTTACTACAAAATCAATGATACAAAGCAAAATAGTATCACAATCAGAGTCGGTTAAGACAACTGTTATGTTACTAACGATAAGGTTGTATTTCACAAAAAAAAAAAAGATTTTTTGAATTTTAATCCTTGGCACGTTCAAAGACGTACAAAACAAAACAATAACAGTATAATTATAGCATATGATTTTTTGGTAAATTAGGCTAGCTTTAGTTAGATAATTTCATATTAGAAATAATATTTATTAAACTTTGAAGTATGAAGTCAATAGCTATGTATTTATTGGAAGCCTCTGCAAAAATAAGTTGTTTTGAAGCACACCACGAATTCAAAATTAGGTGTATCAAATAAGCAAGTTGTAACATAACAGTCCTCACCCCTTTTGTTCAGTTGTTGTGCACTAAGAATGAGCGTAAAATCTTAAACTTCAACCACATTCAAGGAATAAAGCCTACGACAGTACGAGTTCTACTCGTAGTTCTTATTAGTTCATTCAAACTTAGTAGAATATATGAAAATATTCAAAATTAGCCTAAAATCTCAAATTTCAACCACGTGCAAAGAATATGGCATAAGACCGTCCGAGTTCTACTCGTACTTTTTATCAGCACATTCAACCTTGGTGGAATCTATGAAAATATTCAAAATCAGTTTAAAATTTTAAATTCCAATTACTTTCAAGAAATATGGCCTACGACTGTACGAGCTCTACTCGTAGTTTCTTTCAGCCGATCCAAACTTAGTAGAATATATGACATTATGCAGAATTGTATGAAAATCTTAAAGTTAAACCACATTTAAGAAATATGGCCTACGACAGTACGAGTTCTGCTCGTAGTTCTTATCAGCTGATTCAAACTAAGTAGGATATATGACGAAAATTGAATATTATGCCCTCAGCTGCCTCAAAAGGATGTAAGCGGAAACAAGTGAATGTTCTTCGCTATTCATTTTGATTGCAACATAAGAAGTACTTTGACACGTTCTAATTTTCAATGAAAGTTCTGGAACTGTTTTAGTGGTCTTCTCTTTCTTTTTCTGGTACTTGCTTGAGCTTCTTTTGATTTTTTTCGTGAGTTTGTACTTTTATCAGTCCAGCTGTTTTATTTCTTTCCAAATCGAATGTCTTCGAAAATGACGTAAAGAGTAAATTCATTGTTTAATTCTGTAATAAAATCATTGGTTAAAAAATTTTTCAAGGTTAGGGACAATGTTGCTCATTAGAAATATTAAGTTCTCTTGTGGTGTCTACAATGACCTTAAATTAAATATTCGAATTCTTGAAGTATACTTAGGCATATTATTCATTGAAGATATTAATAAACATCTTTGTGGAAAATGAATCGTTAAATTAACCCAATGTTTATTGCAAGAAAAAAGAATTACAAGAAGTGCTTCACGTTTTTCATCTCATAATAAATTACTAACAAAGAACATTTCCAGAGAATTTTTCCTTAAACAATATTTATGAAACATTTAATCAAATAATAATACATCTTGCCACTCTAAGTAAGTCGATTGATTTTCTTAAGCTCGGAACCGGTTTTCAATACCTTTTTTATGACATAAAATGCTTAGGAATTGCTAGTAGAGTAGTTCCTTTTCCAAAAATATATAATGCATTTGGCATTTCTTACAATGAACTGATTTTTCGAATTTTCAACCGGTTAGTATCTTTGGTGGAGAAATGACTAAACTCAATTTCATAGTCAGAAAAATCTCAAATATTGAATTTTTTATATTCTGCTTTAAAAAGCTTTCATAAAGTTTTTTTGCAATTTTCCAGAATATTGTATCTATTTTTTTCTGTACTGCATATGGAAAGATACACATTGACTGTGGCTCTCTTGAATGGCATGCTTTTTCTTATCACCATATTTCCGGTAGAGAAGCGAGACTTAGGGTGATTTCGTAGAAAGAAGGAGAATTCAAACATTCACCAAACCTCTAAAACCAAAACTTATCTACTGATATTTGTACAGAAAAAAATTGATGAAATTTCTCGAGGAAATCATCAATTTCAGGAAAACGAACACACTTCTGCAGTTAGTGAAAATACTCAACTGCTTTTTTTCTGTCAGGAAAAATTCATTTTAAAATGTATTTAAAAATTCGAAGTTTTTTTTTTCTTTACCAGTCATTGCAACATTGATTTTGATCTTGCACTATTATTATTTTCTGTTGTGGCTGTCTCCTCTGTTGTTGTAGTAAAACAACTTGAGGTGCATCGAATTGTCGTCGAAATCTGAAAAGATAAAAATAAAATCAATAACTGAATGCGTTTACACTTTAGAGGCAAAAATATTCTACTTCCTATTTATATCTAGTGTTGACTTTAAAATAGAAGAACTGCAAGGCTGGAAACGTATAAAAAAGAGCAATCTTGCACAAAATGAGTTTAATGGTAATTTTAATGATATGTTTTACAACCACGAATTTTGTGAAGGGTCTGATTTTTGCAATAGCAAATTTTCTGAAGTATTTGCTTTGGAATGCAAAAAATGAACCTGATTTCGGTTCCTGATAGGATTTGACATGAAACAAAAATTCCAGCTTTTTAAATACACACAAATTTTTACACCATCTAATCTTTTCCTTGGGGAAAGAAGCATGTAAACATCGGATCAATAAGTGCGTTTTGTATAGAACAGAAAAATGTTTTTTCTAAACTTCGCTGACTCGATAACTTGAATTTATGACAAACGGAAGTGATATTTGAAACGATAAATGGAGATTAACTTTCGAAAGAAAGAGCATCAGGACTCTACACTATGCCTAATAAGTCGAAAGTCATTTCTACCTAAATCTTATTGATTGGCTTCGAATTTGTTAATAAACGAAAAATAAGTTTTTATTTAAACACGGTAATTTTACTTACAAAAAAAGCATGCGAGAAAGTTCAACTAATAAGCAGTTCAGTTACCAAGCACATTCAATGATTGGAGACGTTATCTCATTGGCCAATTTGTGACCATCTGCTCAAGATGCGAAAAGGTTTAATATTCGTCACTCATTCTTCGGTACTGTAGAGTAGAGTGCCTGGAAAACAGAGTGACGACAACGGCTGCGATTTTCCCCGCTGGGCAAGCGCGGGCTTCCAACTTTCGTCCAGACGCGGGAGAAACATTTCCACAGTTTGGCTGAACTAGGTTGGTTTGGGGACCAAGTGGGAACTGTTATCGCGGCTTTGGCAAGAAATTAACTTCAGTTTTTGCGATTATGTACGAGATCCAAACAAAAAAGCACTTTCTACAAAAGCATTTACCACAGGCTTCTCTCCATTCCTTATTTTCACTTATTTGCTTTAAGATTTTGGTTAAGTAAGAAATAAGTTGAAAAATATCCGCACAGTACAAAGCAAACGTAATAATTCTGTGACCTGACATAGAGAGGACGTACAATGGCTTTTCTTGAAAATTAAAAAAAAAGGGGGGGAGGGGGATTTAAAATGAAGAATGTATTTAAAAAAAATAAAACAGTTGTGCTATCAATTCATAAAAATAATCTAATTGAAATTGACCTCAATTTTTTGGCATTGCGCTAAAAGCATTTCAATGACTGTTTGAAATAAAACATAAATTATAGAATACTAGCGGTTTGCCCGTAGTAAAAAATTAAAAGGACATTCGGTAATAAATTAATATCGCAGAAAAAATACTCAATTTTAGTTGTAATTCAACTATAATTGCTTAAAAGTATGATATAAAAATAAGCCAAAAGAAAAAATAAGAACAATTTCGTTGTTTACTGAAACCAACAGAAATCTTACCAAAGTTTAAAAGAAGAAGGAAATTTTTTTCCTAGCTTTAAAAACAAAATAGTACCTTTTTCGAAATGAAACATTTTAGAAAGAACGTTGCAATACCGCAATTTATACAATATTTTTATAATTTACCGAGTTTTAATTCGTTAAAAACTGAAAAAAGAAAAGCAGACGATTTATTTCACAACAGTTAAAATAGTTCATTTAACTAATTTTAATAAGACTTGGAGTTTGGATTAATACAAAAATAAATACATTTTAAAAATTATTAAGGGAAAAAGAACGAAACAAATAAAGGAAATAAAAACGTAACCATGGTAACAACATGAAAATTTGATTTCCGTTTATAAAATAATTCATTTCATCTTTATTTTCAAATTTTATTCTCAAGCTTAACCATTTCAGACTCGTTTGGCTTGCTTTGCTCAAGGTAAGCCTTGAGTTTCCGGGATTCTAAAAACAATTATTACAGCTCAACTAATGCTCGTAAAAACTTCAAACTGACATCATTTTGAGCAGAAAATTTCAAGCTTTCGGAAGAGATAAGACTTGAAAATGTGTATAAAATATTTCTTCCCCATTTTATCGAATTTGTATGAAAAATGAGCTAAGAATTAAAATAGAAAGATAACGAAATAGAATTTTCGAAAAAAAAAACGGTCCGTAGTGCACAACCCCATGCTACAAACTAATTTTGTGGCAAATTTTATGAAAATCGACCGAACGGTTTTGGTGCTACGCGCGTGACAGACAGACAGACAGAAAGAAAGGCAGACCCACCTTCAGCTTTATCATTATTTGAGAAGTAATGTTGAAGAAAAGCACCATTTATTATTTGAAATTTTTAAACAAGAGCCCCCCAAAAATTTCTAAGGTAAATTTCTTTTCAGTTTTAATCCTAATGTTGAAATATTACTTTTCTTTTGTTTAACAATAGTTTAAAATAAAAGAATTGATTTCTTGTGGGAAAAAAGTGAATTATATATTCTTCTTAAATTAAATAGTTTTGTTAAGTATTACATTAAATTTGTTCTTACTTAGCATATTTATTAGTTCTAGAAGTTCACATCATGAGAAATATTTACTGCAATTGAGTTTCTCATCTTGCTTTTCCACCTTTTTTATGCTACATATGAACAATAAAAATGTACAGTAGTTATATTTTTTTCTAATTAGAAACATGAATAGGAAGCAGTTCCACAGAATAAACTTTTAAATAGGTTGCATAACAACCAATACATATTTTTTTACAAACAAGATGTAGATTATTCTCTGATAATTATTTTATTAGAGTACAAATATTACAGGTTGAAACTGATTTACATGAAGTGCTGAAATTGAAATACAAAACTAATCCATAAACGACCGAAAATCAAACGCTCCTGCTGGAGCGCAGCATGGTTGCCGAAACGGCAATGAAGCCAAAAAGTTCGCCAACACTATCCGAATTCAATATCCTAAGATCAATGCCTCATAACTAACTCCATTATTCAATATTTGGCATAAAATTTATAAATAAGGTAGAGTATACATTTATGAACTTGAAACATAAGATGAAACGTCAGTAAACACCTGGTTATTCAAATAAAAAGGGTTTTTCTGCGATCCATCCAATCCTCCTATGTTAAGTCTACGAGACTTTCGTCAAGATGCCCTCCGGCGGACGAAGGCACTTCCCCGCTTATCAGTGGGTGGTCTGCTTGTCGTCACTCTGATACAATTCAAGGCACTCTACTGTAGAGCAGCGGTTCAGAAACTTTTTAGATGACGAAACTTAGTGCTTCATCTTTTTCTTGAAAAAACACCGTTCTTGTTAATGACTTAACCATAAAATGTTAACGATGTGAAAATTAAGTGCTAATCACTCGCTACCATAATTACTTTCTTCTCTATATATATTCTCTCAAAGTCGCGTACTAAGATTCGAACAATTATGCAGAGTATGTACAGTACAATGCGCAAGAGGGTATAACTTTGATATACCCCCTCCATAAAAAATTAAAAAAAAAAAAAAATACGCGCCAAATCTGGCACTCCTTTACAGACATTTTAGGGCTGCTGTTTCTTATTTTAGTGTTGTCAATTTATGTTTTTTCAGCTTTTAGATTTTTGCTGTTGCCAAATTTAGTATTTTCTCAGGGACGTCATTTCAAGTTTTTCCAGGGGGGGGGGGGGCAAAGGGTAAAAATACAATGCAATTTCTGCAGAAAACAACAAAAACCACGCCCCACTTATATGTAAATACATTGATTTCTCAATGCCAGGAGGGGGGGGGGCAAATGACCCCTACCCTGTGCCCCCTAAATGACGGGCCTGTATTTTCTTGTATTTTTTTCTATTTTTTAAGTTTTTTATTTAAGTTTTGTGGCAACAAATTTTTTGTGGCAACAACAAAAACAAGTATTTTTCTTAGCGAAAAAAAAAGTCGCCAAATTTCCGATTGGGGGGGGGGGGGTATATCAAAGTTGTTCCCGAAAGAGAACTACATACATTAAGTCTGCAAAGATTTATCGGGTACCCTTCTGCACTTCATATAGCCTTCTATATCATTCTTACCCAGAGAACATTCCTGTTGGAATCGGAATCGGAATCGGCAGCAACCGCGGCCTCATCATCATCCCCATAGCAGCGCCATGCATAATTGCCTTCATCATGTAATGACCATGAAAGCCATTCGACACACCCAACAATAAGGACAGCACTGCTACGCCGAGGATGGAAATTCGACGTCTGCCCAACATGTTCTTTTGGAACTAATGCTTTTGCATCTGTAAGAGAAAAAATGTATTTAGTAAATGACGCTTTAAGGTACTGACAATCAATACAAAAATGATTTTTTAAAGCCCACTTATTACTTCCTTTTACATAATAAAGGCAAGTGTTGCCATCGAATTGTGCGAATTTTTTTTCTCCTCAAATTGCGGCACAAAAATTCTATTTTTCTCAGGTCCGAATAAATGTTGAGTGGTTTTTCTTTCTGTTCATGCGTGCATATGTACCTACGAACGTATATACAACCGAAACATCCATTCGAAAATCCTCGAGTTAATTACTGTACGGAGTTGTATGTACTATGTATGTATGTATGTATGTATGTATGTATGTATGTATGTATGTATGTATGTATGTATGTATGTATGTATGTATGTATGTATGTATGTATGTATGCATGTATGTATGCATGTATCAGGCTCAGATTCGATTTCCCTCAAAGTACCTAACAGACACTTTTTTTCCCTCTAGACTTAAGCCAGCCTCTGTCTATAGTGTATCACCCAATAAAGTTCATTATTTTCAATATGCCACGCCTATATAGATCACATGGGTCACGTGATCTATATAGGCGTGGCATATTGAAAATAATGAACTTTATTGGGTGATACACTATAGACAGAGGCTGGCTTAAGTCTAGAGGGAAAAAAAGTGTCTGTTAGGTACTTTGAGGGAAATCGAATCTGAGCCTGGAGGATGACCATATATGGTATGAGAGCTGTTTCAAGTGTAATAAATAATGTTAATGGGAAACACGCGCCGACTATCTGACATCTGAACTTTAATATGGAAAAGGCCTAACAAAGGTTTAGACTTAGTTATGGTTTTCCATATTACATGTATGTATGTATGTACGTTTGTATGTATGTATGTATGTATGTATGTATGCATGTATGTATGTATGTTTGTATGTATGTATGTATGTATGTGTGCATGCATGTATCTTCGTATGTGCGCATATATGTATCTTCGCATGTGTGCATGTATGTATGTATGTATGTGCGTATGTGTGCATGTATGTATGCGCGTATGTGTACATGTATGTATGTAAAAATGTTTGCATGTATGTAGATCGCATAACTAAAAACAGGTGTGCCACAGAAGATTGAAATTCTGAATGTCGCCTTTGAGTGGGTTCAAGTTGTGCACCTCAACTTTTGGTTGCATTATTCGGACGCTCTAAAGGGGGTCTTTACATCTTTTTGGAGGCAAATCAGTGTTATTTCAACGGAGACTTAAATTAGATTACAATTTAGTAAACGTTTGGCAATATATTGCCAAGTTTTCTGCTGCCAACCAGGTGATATATCGTCAAGTTGGCAACAAATTTGATGAAAAAAATTTTTTTTTTCGAATCGATTTTCAATTTGCTACTGTTGGAGAAATTTAGCGAATAATCCCCTGAATGATGTTAAAATTGCTGATATTTAGAAGATGAATCATTGTATAACTTTTATTTTGTATTGATTTGCGACAAACTCGAGATGTAATTGTTTGAAGCGATTTCTGTCGAAGGCACTATTACATCGTATTTTTGTTCTTTTTACACTCTCTATACAATACTATGCAATTTTGGATCACAGATGCGAAAAAAAAAAACGTACTTTTCTTTACATTTCAAATTACTATTCTCCACGTTTACCACAGTATAGGAACATTCTAAAATTCTTCACTTAAAAAGTACTTTACACACTCCAGGGTCCCCCGTACCTACCACAACTCGTGGTTTAACCGGGATAGGGCCCTGAAGAGAGCTCTGTTCTTTTTGAACCAGAACCAAGGGTCGAGCAAACCCCTGGCCCAGCACCTCCAGAGGTATCGTTTCACTTGGAGGACTTTGTGACCACGACATTTTTAACGTCCCCCAGCCACCATTAATCAAGAAGGTGGATCTTTGATCTGCTGGAACCGAACCCGGATCCCTTCGGTTACGAGACCGAAGCACAGTGGTTCGAAACGGGGAAAAAGCGGAAAAAATCCCTTAGCCCCGTTCACATGAGACTTTTTCACCTCGCATCTCCCCGCTCCGCTCCCGAAAAAAACCGGTTGGAAAAATCCCCGTTCACAAGCACAAAGCGGTTGTACCACAGAAAGTGGAATTTTACCCAACATCCTTTGCGCATTGTTTGCAATCTGCGAGTACGTGTTTTTTTCAGTGTTTAGCAGTTTAGCTCACGATTTAATACTGCAAAAGTATTTCTTTTCGTGAGCCGCAATTTTCGCAAAAATTAAAATGAAGGTGATTTCTCAAATTTTATCCGAACAGAAATAATTAAAAATAAAATAAAATAATTTAAAATAAATAAATAAAAGAAACGAAATGAATAAATAGATAAATAATAATGACTAAAGTACTTCCCGAGGTTATGTTTTCGCCATTACGACATGCTCGCCAAATTCGCGAAAATGAAAGCTTCGTGCAAATAAATGCTTTTAGTCTTTATTAAAAGTTAAAAGGATGTAATTAGCAGGGACCTGTTTACCTCACATGCCGATTAGGACTGGGGCCCAATCTTCCTAAGGAACCCCGAACATTTTACAAAACTATGCAAAAAATCAATATATTTAAAATAATAATTATCATAATAAATTATTTATTAATAGTAGGAAACCTCTTTCGAAACTTTATTAGTATTTGTCTTATTTGGTTGGTTTATACGAGAAGAATGGTTTATGGTGGAAAGGATTTTTGAGTTGTTGTTCTTAGAGTTTTTCTGATATTTGGGGAAGGGGGGGGCACTCACCTAACTAAAATCTCTACATTTTAAAATCTGCGGTAGTGAACTCAGTCATTGGCCATCTCAAAAAATATTCTAATAACTAGCTGCGTGGCCCGGCGTTGCACGGGCTTTAATGTAGTGAAGGCAGTTTGAGAAAACTACTCGCCACCAAGGCGGCTCGCCTTTAAAGTAGCGAGGAAAGTTTCAACAAACTACTCGCCACCAAGGCGGCTGGCCTTTACAGTAGCGAGGAAAATTTCAATAAACTACTCGCCGCCAAGGCGGCTCGCCTTTAAAGTAGCAAGGAAAAGTTTAACAAACTACTCCCCGTTTAAGCAGCACGCTAAAAACCTTTCCTGCATCAAAGAATCAATCAAATTATTTACACATGCTTCCTCAAAAATAAAGACGATGTCAAGTAGTGCATACTTAGCACTCTCCCTAAATAACAAATAAGATTCCTTATCAAAAACAATTATTTCCAAACCGCTTTCTTAATGTAAAATTAATTGCAAAATTCTAAACGAAAAAGTTCTTTTAATATTTGGATCGCAGCCAAAAAAGTTCCTTCTAAAAACAGCAATTGCAATTTTATTTAAAAACACATTTTCAAAATAGTACCAGAGAAAAAATATGTCATTAATAATTAGAATAAAAACAATTGTTAGAACTTTGTTATAACACGTATTCAAAATGACAATGGAAAAAAATAACACTCGTTCATTTTAAAAAGTTCAATTTAGTTAACGTTTTAATTTAAAATCGCAACGGAAAGAAATAAATATCTTGGAATTTTAAATAGTTCAATAATTTAATTAACGTTTTGATTCAAAATGGCAACGGTAAGAAATAAAAGTCTTGGAATTTTAAATAGTTCAACTATTTAATTAACGCTTTAATTTAAAACGGCGACTGAAAGAAATAAATCTCTTGTAATTTTAAATAGTTCAATAATTTAATTAACGTTTTAATTCAAAATGGCAACGGTAAGAAATAAAAGTCTTGGAATTTTAAATAGTTCAACAATTAATTAACGTTTTAATTCAAAATGGCAACGGTAAGAAATAACAGTCTTGGAATTTTAAATAGTTCAATAATTTAATTAACGCTTTAATTTAAAATGGCAACGGTAAGAAATAAAATTTTGGAATTTAAAATAGTGCAATAATTTAATTAACGCTTTAATTTAAAATGGCAACTGAAAGAAATAAATGTCTTGGAATTTTAAAAGTGCAAAGAATTTAATTAACGTTTTAATTAATATCTCAGCTATTTAACGTCGTACAATTACGCGGTTGGTCTTATTGTCTTCCTTAGAAAATTTCGAATCGAATGGTATTATGTTTGATTCTTTACGCTCAGCGGTTTTTGAGGAGTTCAAGCTTCAGACGGAATTTTAAATAGTTCAATAATTTAATTAACGCTTTAATTTAAAATGGCAACGGAAAGAAATAAATGTCTTGGAATTTTAAAAGTGCAAAGAATTTAATTAACGTTTTAATTAATATCTCAGCTAATTAACGTCGTACAATTACGCGGTTGGTCTTATTGTCTTCCTTAGAAAATTTCGAATCGAATGGTATTATGTTTGATTCTCTACGCTCAGCGGTTTTTGAGGAGTTCAAGCTTCAGACGGACAGACAGACAGACAGACAGACAGACGCGGACAGATTTTAATAGTAGTAATTACAGCGAAAGTAGTGGTGCCCATAGCTATGGAGAATTAGGAGGTATATACTACACCATTGGAATTTTTAGGAAGGATATTTAAAATGATTTTGTTGCATTATTGGTGGATCATGTATTTGGGGGTTTTCCATAAAATTTCCTAGGGGCTTGTGCATCGCTGCACTCTTTGGCAGATTAGCACCCCTAATCAGCAATAGAGAACACTCGGCCAACTTGAAAATCAGAAGTAGAGGACTGCCGTTGACTCTTTTGTTAGTTAAATGTTCCAGTAATTTATTCTAAAAATAATAGCTAATGCAGGAGGGCTGGGGAGGGGGGTGGCATGGTGCAGACTACATCACAAAAATTTTAGAAAAGGTATTTTAAAAAGGTCTTACTCTCATTACTGCGCTTTTATTCCGGGTGGGGAGAGGGGTTAGCAAAAGTATTGGGGGGGGTGGGGTGCCACCTCTTTTAGAGGGATGGGCCATCCCTTGCTTAAGTTTCTGCTTTCTAAGATCTGCAATAGAGAACATCCATCGATCAGTCACTCATTGCATACGCATTTCATACTCAGGCAGATATTCCAGTAACTTGTTTCAATAATAGTAAGCAATGATGCCAACGGGGGGGGGGGGACCATCGGCTAAATTGCAGATGGAGAGGGGCACCATTGCTCTTGGTGACTAGGCACCCTCGCTAAATTTTCCACATTCTATGATGCGCCATCGGCTTTATCAATCAATATTCCAGCATTATATTCTACTAATTTAGCTAATCATAAAAGTATAAGTAGGATATGAAATAATTAAATACAACGGCGTCAAGCAGAAGCAACCAAAAACAGTCGAAACCTGATGTCCAGTACGGCGAAAGTAAACAAACCCTTTTCGACCCCGCTTTGATTCCAGTCAAGGGCAGGAGTAGAAAAGTTCCGCTTTAAACTCCACAAAAACCCGGAATGCGGTGCGAAGCGGGTTTTTTCCGGGTTGGAAACGCGCCATGTGAACGGGGCTTCTTGAGAAGAAGTGAAAATGTGATTTGCGTTAGTTTGGCTTTAAGATGCATATTTTTTTGAAATGCGTCAAATTTGATGGCCAATCTCTTAGAAAAAAATCAATTTGTCCCCTTTATACCATGACATGTTCTTTTTTTGGTTTTTTTAGTTTACTATATTGGTGTTTCTAAATAGTGAGATTCAAATGAAAACATCTGTCGCCCCCCCCCCCCAGTCGCAGGTGGTCGCAGCTAAAATGTTTTTGTTTAGTTACAGGAAGGTTCAAATTATTTGCTTATAGTTTTAAGCTCACCGGAAGCCGCTGATAAAAGTATATGCCTCAATATATTTCAAAAATTGTTTTCGCAATTTCATTTTTTTCCACTTCAGATAATTTTAAATTTTTATCAATTTTAATTTTTATTTCTGGTGTAATATGCATCCTATAGGTATAAAAGAACAATGTGAAATATATTGGAAAAAAAAAATTAAGTTCGGATTACTGAACGTATGAATAAAAACTGCAGCATATACAAATAAATATAAATACAAATGTGGCGACCAGCAGCAGGCTCTGGGCCCAACTTGGCTGGTCCTAGTCAAATTAAAGACCCCAATGAAGATCAATGGCCCTCTTAAAGCCATCTACTCCATTGCTCTTTACCGCCTCTTCCGGTAAGCTGTTCCAAGTTCCCACTACCCTGCTAAAATAGTAATTTTTTCGAATTTCAAGATTAGCCTGAGATTTAAACAGCTTAAAACAATGACCCCTTGTCCTGCTTTCCGTGCGAAAATCTAACCCCGTAACATCATTCATTTTAATAAATTTAAACAACTGAATCATGTCCCCTCTGGCTCTCCTTCGCTCAAGACTATACATATTAAGCATTCTAAGTCTGGAATCATAGTCTAAATTAGAAAACCCATTTACTAACCTTGTATCCCTTCTTTGTACCCTTTCCAATAAATTAATGTCTTTCTTCAGATAAGGAGACCAAAACTGAACAGCATACTCCAAATGAGGTCTTACCAAACTTCTGTATAGAGGCAGAAGAACCTTCTTAGATTTGTTTGAAATAGATCTATTAATAAACCCAAGCATCCTATTGGCTTTGTTACTAGCTATGCTGCACTGTTGACTAGACTTGAAATCCTGATTTATTAAGACACCTAGATCCATAACATTATCTGCCCTACTAATGACTGAACCCTGTAAATAATAGCTTGTATGCTTATTTCCATGACCGAAATGCAGCACTTGACATTTCCCAACATTAACTGCCATACCCCACTTGTCTGCCCATTTAGTAATATGATCCAAATCCTGTTGCAGCTGATTTATTTGTTCGTCATTTTCTACAACCCCCATAAGTTTGACATCATCGGCAAAACAATTCATGTTTCCAGAAACATTTTCATGAATGTCATTCATAAAAATAATAAACAAAAGGGGACCTAAAACTGATCCTTGGGGATCCCCACTTAAAACCTCACTCCATTTAGAATAGTTACCCCTAACAACTACTCTTTGTTTCCTTCCTGTCAGCCAATTCCTAACCCAAACTAGAATTTTACCTCCTACCCCTATACCAGCTAATTTGTACCTTATCGAAAGCTTTTTGAAAATCTATGTAAACAACATCTACGCATTTTTTGCTATCTAAAGCCAAGGTAACCTTGTCGTAGAAATGTAATAAATTTGTAGTACACGATTTACCTTTTCTGAAACCATACTGCAAACTACTCAACAGCCCATTCTTTTCTAAGAAATTCATAATCTTAATTTTGATCAATGTTTCAAAAATTTTACATATCACTGAAGTCAGACTCACAGGCCTATAATTTCCTGCATTACCTCTAGCCCTTTCTTGAAGAGTGGTGTAATGTTAGCTAGTTTCCAGTCCTCTGGCACTATCCCTGAGTTATACGAAGCATTGAATATATTAACTATAGCGTCAACTAATTCCTCTGCACATTCTACTAGAATTTTTGGATAAATATTATCTGGTCCCGGAGCTTTTGTGGTTTTAATTTTTTTCAAATAAAGTAATACGTCCTCCCTGGAAAATACAAAGTCCTCAAGTTGTGTAGTAGCTTGTGTCTTGCTTGTGTCAACTGCTGAGATACAGTTATCGTTAAAAACACTGGAAAAAAAGTCATTTAGAACATTTGCTATATCACCATCATTCTGAATTAAATTTCCATGCTCATCTACTAGTGGCCCAATTTGACTATTTCGAACTTTCCCAGAATTTGCGTATGCAAAAAACTCCTTTGGATTCCTGTCAATATTATCTGCCAACTTTTGTTCCAATTCTCTTTTCTGAAACCGTACCAAATACTTAAAACTACGCCTAGCCTCACAATACTGTAGCCTGTCTGCGCTGTGACCAGTTTCTTTTAATCGACGAAAAGCAGCTTGCTTACGGTTTAGAGCATCCTTAGTTTCCCTAGTGAACCACATGGGCCAAATTTTTGTGTTTACCCCTTTTCTCCTAAAAGGAACAAAATCACCAACTGTTTTTGCTAGTTTTTCCTTAAACTCTGTCCAATGCAAATTTACATCGCTATTGTCCAAACCTGATGAAAAAACCGCTTTCAAACTCTGCCTGAGTGCGACAAAATCAGTAAATTTAGGCTCACGTCCAAAATTAATTTAAAACGTAATTGTTCAACATTCTTGGATTCTTTTTGGTAATATGCAATTTTTTTCCAAATAAATCTTATGGAGTATGTTACTACAGCTCAAGGGCTAAGTAATTACGACATTAAAAATGTTCTATGTTTGAACTTTGAAATGCCTATTTTTTTCCGACCTCGAGCCACTGTGCGACGCCTTACCGATCGGGCTACCACGGCCCAACTTAAGAAGTATACTGTCGGTTCCAAGAAATATTTTTCGATTGAGCGGGGACCTTTAACATTGCGTCAACGGCACGGGAAATATTCGGTTCGTATTTTGTTCGTATAAGCGGGGTATTCGTTTATTCGTCACCCGATTAAGCGGGGCCGGCAGAATTGATTTTAACGCTCTACATGAATACACGCAACCATTCTAATGAGTTATCAAAAAATGTTGATTATTTAATATGCTTCAAAAAAAAAAAAAGTAGCGTGAGGTCCATACCAGATTTTTTTTCTTCTTTTTGTATATCTCTTTAAGACTATTTCTTAAGTTAGTTGCTGTGTCATAATGTTCGCATTTTACTTCCGCTTGGCCAAAAGCAATGCAAAACAATAGTAAGTAATTAATTTTAAGTAAGTAATTGTTGCCAAAACAATAAAAATAACGAAAATTACAAAAATGTTGTTAATAAATTTAACAGATTTCAAGGCTGATCTTAAGCTAGTATACATTTAGATTTTGGGCTTGTTAAACTTTACAAATAATGCTGCGTTTAGAAATATATTTGATTCAAGTCTTTAAAAATCATGAACAAATCATCATGCTGCTTGGTTCTCAAGTTAGATATCTTTAATCAACTATCAAACACTTTGAAAAAAAAGGGGGTGGGAGAGTGTCCCCTGTATTTTTGAATTCTGCCTATTTATTTTTAATGAAATTATTCGACAATAGAACTTTTAAATAAATTGTTGTAATGCAATTGGGATTATTCATTTTGAATTAAATAATTTAAATATGACCAGCATTGACAATATCGTTTTTTTAACCAGAAGATCTTTGAATTACTTACAAACTCGGACGAAAACTCAGAACTTTAAAAGCATGGCTATGTAATAGAGAAGGCAGTCAAAATATACGCACCATACACGTTCTGTCAAAACATATTATACAATATGTACAAACTTATATTAATCTGAACTTTTTTCTTTGGAAATTATTCACAATAATATCAGGGTTTAGTTTACACCATTGAAGATGGTTAGATTTCTAGCTCAACTCAGGGGCATATTTAAACATTTGGCGCTCAGTCGGTAAGCATTTTTGAAGGCCCCTTAATTTCTAACTTATTTTCATGTGCAGTTTTGAACTTTTCGGAGGTCTTATCAGGCACGGATCCATAGGAGGGGGGGAGCATGCGGGTCATGACCCCCCCTTAAGGAACCAAACGTTGGCTAAAACAACCTTTTGGGGACTTATATTTCGAAATTTTGTCCCTCAAACCCCTCTTCATGCGAAAAAATGACTCATGATCCCCCCCTTTCCTAAAGTGACCCCCTCCTTACCCAGAAACTGGATCCGCCCTTGGGTCTTATGGAATTTGGTTCTCTCATAATTGTGACCTGTGCGACATGGTAAAGTCGGCACTGACATGACTTGTAACAAATCGGCAACAGCTAATTAAGATTTTCATACTACAATATAGGTTGCAACATTTCAGAGCGGATATCTTCTAAATCGAATTTTTTCAATGTCACAATTTGAAGTGAAATACTGTTTTTTTTACAATCAAGAATGAATAGGCGTACTTTTAAAGTTTATGAAAAAGGGGAAATGGTTGAAAAATAACAGTTAATAAAAATTTTAAATGTAGTTTAGTTTTGTCCCATAGCTCTTTAATTCCTGATACGGTATAAAGATTTAGTCATTGTTAAGGTCAGCTTTTAGCTAATCATTTACAATTGAACAACTTAATATAGGATGTATAAAAAATTACTGCCTTAACAGTTTCATCATTAAATAAATAAATAAAACAATTCATGCTTTTGTTGCTTTTTCAAGCAAGATCAGTTGATAAACTGTTTCAAGCAATATTAGTTGGCTTGACTTCTTTAAATTGTCGATATAAGTTAGTCCAGTAATTATTCATTTTGTGATAAACTGCATGAAAGTAACACTGGCCTGTGTAATTAAAGTTTTACAAGATACAAAATAAGTTTTTTCTAATCTTTATATTATTTCGTGTGATGATTTCGAAAATGACCTCCATTTTAATAAATCATGTCATAATATTTTGTTTTTATTTTTTCTGAGATCCTCCATCTCAGAAAGTATTCGCTAAAACAATTTATCTGACAAAAGTGGGATGTTTTCCTTTAAATATGTAAAAAAAAAATCAATTTTTGGTGATACATGTTGATTCTTCAGCAATAAATTACTTTTTATTGGTCTAAATGGAAGAAAAATGACCAAACATGGCAAATTTTACTCCTCCATGGAGCCGAAAAATGTTTTTATATCAATAAAATATTTCATGAAAAGAACACAAAACCGGCTGGGAATACAAAATATTGATGCAGAATGCCTTCTAAATTTCATAAAAATCAAAAATGGTACTGTACAAAATTTTTTGAAAATTTGCTGATTTTATATGGAATGACTCTAGCCAGATTGTACGAATCTCCTCTGAGAGAGAGAGAGAAAGAGAAACTCAAAGTTATCATAAGATTAAACTTTTTACATCAGATTATGTGCAAATTCTGGAGGGAAATCATCAACATACTATTTTAATCTGTTTTTGTTAAGGTATAACGCACATAAAATAGACGATTCACCAAGAGAAGCGAATAATGTGTAGAAAATTTGTAGCTAATTTCTAACAGCAAAAACCAAAACAGAAAAGGATTCTATTGACATCTGTCACATCATTCTCGATATTTTCACTTTATACCTTTGATGTCTTGGTAAAAATTTCCAACCTCCTTCACTGACTGATCTAAAATTTTCTGGAAAAAAGTCCAAATGCAGATGAAAGAAATGTAATTTTAGAACAGACGTGGAGCAGCCAAGTGCTTCGACGTTGCTTAGTATGTTTATTAAAATTCTTTTATATTCTGGACATTTATAATTACCCAGAAATTTACTGATCACATTTTAAAGGGCAATTCAAGCTTCCTTTTCCTTTTTATTTCTTGTGTTGTCCTTAAATTCTTTAGATTTCATTAGCTTGTGAATTTCTGGGCCTACAAATATTCCCTCTTTCAGCTTAACTTCGGATAACCTTGGAAACTTTCTGCACATGTATTTGAAACGGTTGTCATCTTTTGGTATAGTCTTGAACAACTACTTCATTACACCTACTTTGTGAGCAGAGGCGATAACAATACTTTTTTTGGCAGGCAAATCATTAGGTTCAACCTCAGAGAAGGGCTGAAGTGAATCGTCTCTAGAAGAATTATATTCAGTATAGAAAACCTGAGTTTCTGGACTTTCAGCTGGATATTAAGGTACTGGTAGAGCAACTCTATGAGGAACGGCAAGCATGACACATGGAATGTTATAAGGATAAGAGATTAGCTTTTGATTTTTTTTTCAGTTACACACGGAGTAACAAGAACAAAAATAACAATCATCAGAGTGATTTTTCGATTTTCTCATTTGTCATAAGAAGTTCAAATCATAAAGCTGTCTTCTTTGCTGTGAGGCATCAGAATAGATCATTGAGACACTGCACACAGGTTTTGTGAGGAGCGTGCGATTCATCCTGGTCACACTACGATTTTCAAGCCGTGAAATAAAGTTAGTCTACATGGTTTGTAATGCTCTTCATGAAATTTTTACAAAAACTATGTTTGCTGAATGTAGTGAAAGAGAAAAATAAAGTTAAATCTTGGGTTGAAAAAGAAAGAAGAAAAAAAGAAAAAAAAAAGCAAATTTGCATTGTAAAATAATTCTCACACGTTTCTTTGAAATTTAAAACTTTTGATCATTCTTCGTGTCGTTCAAATGTGATATCTAAGTGGCATGCTGTTAATCATTAATGAAAATTTTTTTAATTCATTGTTAATATTTTTATCGAAAAAAATAGTAGTTTAGGTAAGAATAGTTTTTTGAAAGAAATCTTTCTCAATATTCTGGAGATTGTTAATAGGGCTTTTGAACTTATTACTCAAATTTTAAAAAGTTTAAATCTTGTGTAACCTTATTGCACTGATTGGTAATCATCGGGAAAAATCGATTCAGACAGAAAAAATCTGTGAAAATATCTTTTATATGCATTTCGCAATTTATGGATTATCATTATCCAATATCTAGGAAGCTGAGACGTTATATAACTTTACTGCACTTACCAATTCTGCAAAATGAAACATATTAGGCTTAATCCACAGGCACGTGTGACTGCAACTGAACCACTGAGTAAAATGCGTTCAAAAACCTTTCCAACTATCCGACATTCCGTTATATAGTGAAAGGAAATAAGGATTGAGCATCAGGAGGAACTCCGATGGGAATTACTCGCATCTTGTTTGCATTCTTTTTCTTCGTTTTGTTTTTTGTCGATGTCTTTCCCTAAACGACAAAGCAATTTCGATGTGTCGTGCTCACTCAACTGAAGCTAAGTAAGGAGTTTCCACACTTAATGGATCTTTCAAATCTCTCCCCGACGAGCACAAACCAATACCGCCATTTTCCCTCTTCTGCATTGTTAAAGAGTAACATTTAGTTTTTTTTTTTATGTTCCATCAACGTAGGATTTCAAGGTGTTCATTTACATTTAGGTCAAATTTTTCGAGGTTATACTGCTGAAGATTACATTTTTAATCAGTTTTGTGGCACAATCTGAAATCTCTTATCAGTATGTGTATCATGAGATTGTAATAGTTATTATGTGTCAGCAGCGATCTTGGAGAAGATGTCTGCCCCTCCGCTGACCTTAATTCCTTCCAGACATCGCCGATTTTACGTTTTGCAACAATTTACTCAAAATATTAAACTTATTCATTTATGTCAGAGTTAAGTTTGGGTTATTTCTTCTTTCTTTCGGTAAATAAAACTATTAACACCACTTTTTTTTAACAAGAACAAAGTTCAAAATTTGTTAGGGCCTGTCACATCTGGACCTGTTAGGCAATGTCACATTTTTTCAACATATTTGACCCACATACAACTCTACCCTTTTTCAAAAAATGCCGTCCTTCTCCATACCCCCCTTCTCTTTGTTATAGGTTAGGCTATATTTTATAACATATTGCAAAAGAAATGATATATTTTCAATTAAAATGTGTGAGGTAATACTTCTTGTTATCCCTCCCTCCACCCCCTCTTCCTTCACAAACTGCCACAATTTCACAAACTCCCCATCTCTTTAAAATTTGACACCAATTGTGGATTGCCCTTGAAGAAAAATCATTCATGAGTGAATCTCCAAATGCCTGACATTTTCCAATCACGTTTTTTAAAAAAATGAAAATGCTTTAATTTTTGTTGAAAGCTCTACTGAACACTGATACTGAGTGTACTTTACGATGAGCTTAATACGAGAAAATCAGAGGGTACTCACAGTAATCGTATTACACTTTAGCTATTCAGTCCTGATGCAAAAAGTGCCAGGAGAATGATATTTTTGTACGACGAGAAAAGGACCTTTTACTTGCACAGAGCTTGTTACCAAGGCCCAGAATAATATTTTGCGTTAAAACTTTGTAAAAATCATCCTCCTTTAGTTAAGATCTTAACTAGTTTTCACTAGTTCAAAATAATGGGAGTAATTAAAAAATCTTTTATATAAAACAGAAATTTTGCTCAGGAGAGGGACAGCATTTCTTTTATACCTCAATGTGTGTTCTCTCAGTTTTGAACTTTAAGATTGTAATACCAAGTAAACCAGAACTGCAAAATTTTCTAGGAATCCAACAAAATGGTGAGATTAAACAGTGTAGCTTTGCTACAGATTCAAAATTCTGTCCTTTTACCTTAGCAATTCAACTCCTTCCTTGGCGAGGAAAGTGACATAAAAACCTTGAGACAAATTGTAAAATGCTGTACCATGATTATTTCAAATTCTATTTAACTTAAATGTAATTTGTTAAAGTAGTTATTATTAAATAAATAATAAAGGTACTATTTTATTATTTTTAAAAATAATATTATTTTACGCCATTAGATATTGTAGATAAGTGGAAGACGCCGTATTGGGGTAGATTACCGATCAGGTTTTTCACCCGGCGAATCAATTAGAATGAAGGAGCGTGGACATTGAGAGTATACATAAATCGGCTCTGATTTACCGCAGGTTTAAGGGATGCTTTTGCAGCGTTTTGTCATTCTTACCGCCCCTCTTCTCTAAATTTACGTAAAACAAATATACATGTGGTTGAAATTGATGGTTTTTGTTACGTTATTTAAAATTTCAAGAATATATATGTGTATTATAAACCAGAAATGCAATCCTCCATCTCCTGGTCTTCAAAAAACTTATCGTTGAGAAGAGTGGTTCACTATGCAGTTCCAGGACTGCACCGTGTAAAAATAATACCATTTACAGAGATAAAAATCCCACAGATTAAAAAAAAAACAAGCAAATGAAGAATTTAAAGGAGCATTAGGAAGTTTGAGAGTTAAAACTCCATCCTTTTACACATTAAGATATTAGTTTAATAATACATTTATTGTAAGTTTTTTTCAAACAATATCAGCTCTAAAACTTTTTGCATGCTCTAAGTAACAAACGGGGTCTCAGTGGCCGAGGCGTGTAGCCGATAACTCTGAGACGGTGGGTTCGACTCCCACCCTCACTCCGGATGTACTTTCCTTCCTTTGTGATGTAACTCTTTCATACATTGTATGTACAAAATATATGCAATAAAAAATCATGTGTAATGGAGGCAAGACACTAGATTGTAGTCCTCATCAAAAACCTGGGCCTATAGCCCCAAACGAAACGAAACGAAGTAACAAACCGTTGGTCAAGCAAAGTTGAATAAAAGCTAAAAATATACTAGTCAAAGAAGCTTTTTCTATTTCTTCATTTCAAATATATGACTGGATCCTGGTTTTAATGTATAAAATTTTGAAATTCAGCTTTTTTGAAGCAGTTCAGCACTTTTAACTTGTGTTGAGATTTTTGCCACAAGATTAGTGAAATTAACGGCAGAACTACACTAAAAACACAAAACATAAATATTCGAATCTGAGATTTATTTCAACTAGTACATTCGGATTGTATTTGAAGTACTACAGGCTAAAAATATTACCACTTTAACATGTACATTTTGTATCAACTTTAGAATTAACAAACGTTTTAAACAAACGCCATCTAAAACAGAAAGAAAAACAAGAAAAAACACAGTTCTTTTAAAAGGAGTAAAAATTTAAAATGTGTAAAATTCTTTTCTGCTTCTCATTAACGAGGTTACGCGAAACTTCGTTTGAATAAAGGAATTATAAGCGGTCAATTAACGGGGGGGGGGGGGCATTGCCTGATTGAGTGTTGAATTTTCATCAAATATAAAGTCGCATATCAAATTATGAGAGCCAATCCGAAAGTATACGAAATCAATATGCAATACCTGTTATAAAATTTGCTGCCAGCTTGCAGAGAGTTAACATCAGCAAGCTACAAAAAAAAAAAAAAAATCCCTGCTACTGTTGTAAACAGTAGCTACTTAAATCTCCAAAAAGCGCTGAGGCGTAGCAAAATATCGCAGACATTTAGAGCAATGTAATAATTTGTTGTAACTGGAACCTTGACTTAGACTTCTTTTCGGAATTTGATATTGAATTGTATTGCTAGAAGGAAGGCGGTTGAAGTGTAATCTCCTGAACTCAGATTGAAAAAAAATGCATAAATTGGTCATGATCGTTGCATTCCATTTATATGCGCCCAAATCGTCTTATTTTTCTCTCTTAATGAATCCCGAAATTTGGAATGCGTCCAACGAAGGTAACTTTAAAGTAAACAGGAAATTGAATTGAATAAAAAAACAATTAGAGAATAAGGTCAAGTTTAACTTATATCCTATCACGAACAATATTGCGCTCTAAAATTTTATTAAAGTAGATCATAGCTTTATGTGATCTAATTTTTATAAAACGGTCGGTTGATTTTCATTAATGTGATTAGATACTGGGCAAGTTGGGTAACCCAAATAAAGAAAATTATCTCCAAATTAAAATAAATCAAATAATGGAATATTTTTGAAAATATAAAAGATATATTTATTTCCATCTGCATCGTCCAATGCTGCACGAGCTACACTGAAAGTAGTATCAGCATAAATAATAAGAATAATGCCATGTGAAAAAGTTCAATGTTCAGTTCTAAATAAAAGAGGAGGCACTTAGTAGAAAATTCGCATTATGATTAGGACAGCAGTCCCTACTCATATTGAAATTGTACCTACAAATCCTCATTGCAGTCTAGCAGGTCCTAATTAACGCCAATAATCATTCCAAAATGCTCTTTACAAGAAAGAAAGAAATCCTTTAAAAGCCCCAATTGAATAAATCAAATAGTCCCTAATATAAATTAAAATTCCAATTTTTTATACTAATTCCCCCTGAGAAAATGAAGAATTTTGGTTATTTGATTGTAACCCAACCGACTTACAGTCTGGAGAGCTTTTTTTTTTTGGCCTGAAAAGGCTGATTACAAAGTGCACCAACACTACAAAATATTTGAAGATACCATTGCTTACACAACTTCTGGAGAAAGTCCCGCCGGTTTTAAGAAATACTAATTGTTGGAGGAAACTTTCACGATGCTTTGTGCAAAGTTCCATCCAGCGTCAAAACGACATTAAGAAGCTCAGGTAGAATTTCTGAAAACTAAGTAGATTGAAGTGGAGTTCTAAGTGGAGTGAAGTGGGGTAAGATGACGATACTAAGCTTCAAAAAATTCTTCTTGCTTTAGAAAGGGGAATTAAAATTTTGAAACTAATTTCTACTATTTCTTTAAAGGGTTAATTTTGATAAAAAAAATTGAAACTTGGGTTATGTTCTTTTGAAATATGAAAAATATGTCATTAAAAATAAAAAGCGTTTTTCGCCATCTTACCCTACCTGTCGGGTAAGATGACGAATAGAGGTGGGTAAGATGTCGAAAAGCTAAAAGTAAATTTTGAAAGATGAAAATGACACTTTAAAAATGGGAACAAGCATATTAAATTTATAGGATCTGCATGTTTTCTCATCCCAAACGCTAAACACAATGCTCGAAGCATGTTGTCCACCTATTTTCCTCGCGAATGGTTCCCGAGTTAGAAAGAAGTCGGCTGGATAATTCCAGTAGAATAACTCTAAACGAGATTAGTTTTCAATGATAGACTCCATGTGTCTCATAGACTCCTTAATTTTTCTATGCTGTTTCTATCAGTCATAGAAAATCATATCGACGATAGAAAACGACTTTTCATAGTTCAATTTTTTTGCTGTTTGAAAAAAATATTTTTTTTCTTTCGCTTTCGGTTTTGTTCAAAAACTTACTACCGATATTAGTCTTTATACCTAGCAGTGAAAGGAAAGCTAAAAGTCACGTACGAACGAAATAAAATAATTCCCTACTTATAACAAAACAAAATCTTAAAATGCGGTACGAAAGACTTCCTTTTTTGTTTCCGTGTTGTTTTCTTTAATCTATCAGTATTATACGAGCTTTGAAAATCTTAATCTGTGTAAATATTAATACTTAGAGTTTAATTTAAATAGAATAGGTACTAAAGCATGTGACGGATAAGATGATAAACTAGCAATCCACTCGTCATCTTACCCCACTCTGCCGTTTTCTTTTGAGTTTCGTTTTCAGTACCTAAGCCTATTGTCAACATCCTACACCATACATGGTTTTTGCGTCAGGACTTGAAAATACAAGTAATTAATGGAAAATAAAAAATTAGTTGCTCTCGTCGAGTAATTCTTCATGTTATGTAAGCTCAAAAAATGCTATACCCAAGCAAGAAAAATCACTCTTGCCGGTTATTGCTCGCAAAAAAATTCATTGGGATATCATTTTCAGTGAACTTCGTTAAGCAACACCTCAAAATCAAGATCTGTTATGGCAGATGTTTATATGAATGAAAGAATTACAGAAATTGTATATCCTTCATCTTACCCGATTCGTCATCTTAGCTTCATTTACCCTATAACATATAGCACAAAAGTATAGCGTGTAAAAACAAAACAAAATTCAGAGAAAGAAATTTAAAAAAAATTATCCGCAGTCCTCAAAGTTGATATTAAATTTTTAATAGGCTAATTTTCTTATTTTGAATAAATATACGTATATAGACAGTGTTGCAAGGTTTTTTATGTGTTAATACTTTTCTCCTTAGAATAAAGGAGGTTTTGATTTTCAAAGAATAAAAATTATGAATTAAATAAATACTAACAAATAGAAAATAAATTTAAATTGAAGTATTCCTAAATTAGAGTGCTCACTAACGCCCCCTCCCCCATTTTTTTTAATTTTCATGTCTTGTTAACATAATTAACAATGTGTTAATTATGTGTTAATGTAATGTTATTAACTAGAAAATGAAATTTGGTTTAAAGAAGTTGGATGAAATTTGAAATTATTTTATTAAAATTAGGAAAATTTAGAAAATAAATTTTCTTTGAGAAATAAATTAGTAACTATTTCTAAAACCGGAATCGAAGAAAGAAAAAAAAACTGTGAGGGTGAAATTGGTAGTATTTAAAATAATCATCAAGATCATTAATCGGTTCCGCCGAATATCAACAGCGGATTAGTTTGTAATCGGTAATCGGCCAATTTTCTTATCGGTACATTCCTAATTCATACAGTAAAGAAACTACGTTAAAACAAGAGCATTGTAGAGAGAGAGGGAGAGAAAGAGAGATTAAAGGTAAAAGAAATAAGTGAAGAACGATTTCAAAAGATTTCCGAGTGATTAAAACTTACGTCCGTAAAAGAAATTAGATACGTAATGTTATTAATATTGTCGTTCTGTTAAGAACCCTAAGTCGGAAATGTAAAAGGAAAGAAAAGAAAAGAATGAAACGAATAAATGAAAACAGGAAAAGGAAAAAAAATGTGATCACTGGCCTTTATTTTTTTTTTTAAGTTAAGAAAACGTTTTCTTTCCTTTCCTCTCTGTCATGACTGTAAATAAGGAAATTAAAAAAGAGAGAAAAAGAAAAAGGTATCTAATTCAGTACGTCAGAAGAACAAACATTGCTCAGAATAAAACCAAAACGTAAACACTTAATAGGATTGAAGTCACGGAATCCGTTATAGTGTCTTTGTCCATTGTTACAGCGTATTCTATTCATTAGGCTGAGCAGCGTTACGCTTCGAGTCTCATCAAATTAAAGAAGAGGTTCGGCGGCTGAGGATCTCGAGACAATGGCAATGGCCACTCGGGTTGTTGATCCGGTAATTTGGAATGCTCCTCAGTCCTGTTTCTGTTAATGATTAATCATGTTTTCGTAAGAATGAACCTCGCTTCATCGTCTTCTTGTCTCGTTTTCGAGAATCAGCGCGTTTTTATGCAACACGATGATTTCAATCAGAGCGTATTTAAGGATGGGTTTTTATGGGTTTAAAACCAATCCGAAAATTTTTCGAAATTGCTCCAAAAATGCTTTTTATGCACTTCGTTTGAAAAAAAAATTATAATTAAGATAAGGTAAGATAAATTCACTTTACCTACCAGTTTGTTGGCAATCTTAGCTACAATAAGAGGATCTTTGCCCCTCCAGCTCAGGCATTGGCTATTCCTAACTGAGGAGTCCACAATGAGGACGAAACTGCAGTCTTAGGATGCTATGACCGAGCTGTGGGTGCATTTGCTTCAGTTCTGCCTTAGCCCTGGCTTATGGGCGGTAACTCATTGCATATAAATTATAATTACTTCTTAATTTTAAATTTTATTAAACAAAATGTCTGCATGGTATAAATTAGTTCTTAACTTTTAGTTAAGTCTTTATCTACAGTGCCGGAGTCAAGAACAAGAGAAAATTTTGCTTTCATCAATATCCAGTCAAAGAGGAAAATCTTTTCCTGTTCTGTTATGCTTAGGTTAGAGTTAGAAAACACATATTTCCTATTCCTTTCTCTTTGAAATAATCTAGAGAAAAAAGTTTCGAGTTTCATCAACTTTTGTTAAAAATTGACAAAGTTTTAAATTTATTTTGAACGTGAACATTGATTTGTGGTATACATATAAATTGAATTTCCCTGTTTTTTATCATTCTGCGGGAGACATTTTGGAGTGCAACCCCCACCCCCTGTTTGATAACTATCCTGGTGTTTTGTAAGCGTAATATGGGAGCTTTCAAGACACTACATTGACAACTGTACACATTCACAGCTATAGTGCATCTTGAATGCTTTCGAAATTTTCATTTCTCCTTATGTGATTTGTCCAAGGGTGAAGAGGGCTACATCACTCATGAAAGGCGGATAAAACATCGAATACAGCTTCTGAGTAAAAATTTCCTGTTTTTTATTTATTTTTCCGAGATAAACCATTTTTTACACAAGTAATCCCGTATTTGGATCATCTCTTGAAAATGCGTGATTTTACCTTCTTTTGCCATCATTTAGTTTTAGAACACTTAAAACTGGTATTCTGCTTTTTTTTACCCTAAGATCATTTTCATGAATGTTTTTAAGAGTTATTGGCATTAAAATTAAGCATTGTGAGTGAAAAGTTTAATCTGTAGGTATCAAAATGAAATTGGTATTCCGTATTTGGAACACTTCCTCTACACTGTAAAAAATGAATGCTATTTTCACAATATGGTACAGCTAATTTTATAGTATAATAAACTTTAAAAATTGCTAATTTTACAGTAACAAACTAAAATGTCTACTTTTACAGTACTAAACTGTAAAATTGCTAAATTTACAGTAATAAACTGAAAAATTGCTAATTTTACAGTTTTTCACCGTGCATTTTACACTTTTAAACTGGAATTTCTGCTGCCAGTTTTATACTGTTATTTTTACAGTATAATACAGCTAAATTTTACAGTAATAAACTGTAAAATTTGTAACTTTACAGTAAGAAAGTGTAAAATTGCTAGTTTCACAGTTTATTACTGTGCATTTTACAGTTTTAAATTGGAACCCCGGCTGCCAGTGTTATGCTGTAAAAACAACAGTTCATTTTTTGCAGTGTACGTCACGTTTCAGCATTTCCCATGTCAATGTTCTTTAAGCATCTATTTTAACAAAAAGCAAATAAACATAGATCATGACATCAAATTTTATTGTTCACGTAGATTTCACGAGAAAAATGTTTGGAAAAAACCCTCCCCAAGAAAAAGTCTGTTTACGGCTCTGATTTCAATGCACTGAGTGTTTACTGAATAACGTGAGGTGTTTAGTGCCCAGTAGCGCGCGAAGTACTCGACGTAACGTTGCCAAATTTTATGAGCGCATATATTAGACAAGAAGTTCCGTCAAGAACTAAACGAGCCTACTTTCCCGTACATCGACATCGGCATTGTAGCATCTGATCAATATTCTCTTGATTATCTGAAACTAAAAATTATGTCAAACATATCTTTATAGCACTTAAAGCTGATTTCTGAAAGCAAAATATACCCCTCTCATCAGATAAAATAGACACGTAAAAAGTAAACAAAAGAGTCAATAAAGTTTTGTCGCACCTTTTAAAGAATGTAACTGTTATAGTTCTGTAGAAAAATTCCACAATCGTTTTCAAAAGAAAAAAAAAATAAATAAATAAAATAAAAGTACAAAGAACTTCAAAACACATTTTATCAAAGAAAGAAAAAAAACTTGTTCGTTAATAAAATGTCTTGAATTTCACTTTTAATCCGTTGCCAGTTGTTAAATATAAATAAGGAATAAAATGCTCTCGTGAATGAAAAATTTTTGTTAACAAAAAAAAAAAAAAAAAAATCGTCTGATAAAAAAAAAATAATAATAAATTAAACAAACAAATAAATAAATAAACAAAAAATCGTCTGCCCAGTTAGTCATTTTTTCTGAGCCTGCATTTCCGCCATGTTTGAGGAGTCGGAGTCGGAATCAGAGTCCTCACAGAAGATTATTCAGAAAAGTACTTTACAATACATTATTTATCAAAACCATTTTCTTACAAAGTTAGTTTGAAGGAAATCCGCCTTGAAGTTCAGAATCAACATTCAATTTAAATTTCTCCGTAGGCGCTCATGTTAAAAGTTTTTCTGAACGGTTCATCATTGAACGAAAAATGGTTCAAATTGAAAAGTGAAATATAGGAATGAGCCTCTCCGAGATCTTTCGAACAAAAAAAAGTTTATTCAATTCGGACGGTTCACTTAAAAGTTATTATGTGAGGAAAGGTTGTTTGAACAGTTCAATGTTGAACAAAAAAAAATGTTCAAATTGAAAATTTAAATACGGTAATGAAGCATCCTTGCCGAGACCTTTTGAACAAAAAAAAGTTTGTTTAAATCGGACTGTTCATTCAAAAGTTATTAGGTGTGAGAGCTTGTTTGAACGGTTCAATGTTGAACAAAAAATTGTTCAAATCGGAAATTTAAAAACGGGGATGAAGTATCCTTGCCGAGATCTTTCGAACAAAAAAAAGTTTGTTTAAATCGGACGGTTCACTCAAAAGTTATTAGGGGTGAGAGCTTGTTTGAACGGTTCAATGTTGAACGAAAAATTGTTCAAATCGAAAATGTAGATACGGGAATGAAGTACCCTTGAAAAGATCTTTCGAACAAAAAAAAGTTTGTTCAAATCGGACTGTTAACTAAAAAGTTAATATCGCGGGCCAGATTGTTTGAACGGTTTAAAGTTGCACCAAAAATTGTTCAAATCGAAAAATCAAATATGGGAACGAGCTGTACTCGCCGAGATCTTTCCAACAAAAAAAAGTTTGTCCAAATCGGAATGTTCATTCAAAAGTTATTAGGGGGAACAGACAGACCGACAGACCGACAGACACACAAATTCCCCATCTCAATACCCTACTTTCAAATTTTTAATTTTTTGATATTTATTTCATTTTTTTGCTTCTTTTTGACTTTTTTTTACTTGGCGATATTTTTTTTACTTGGCGATATTTTTTGGACTTGGCGACATTTTTTAGATGCATTAAGCCAATTTTAATGCTTTTTTCGTCTCTTTTATTTTTAACGGGAAAGTAGGCTAAAAATGAGATTTCAATTTGTGAAATGAAAAGTAAAGCTCGAAAAATCGCCACCAGGGGGTCATTGTTTTGGGGTTATAAAGTTGTATTACAGTAAATGTTGAAGGATCAAATGCCAAGTGGCATCAATTTCAGTCACAGCAGATGATTTTTCTTTACAAACGAAGTTTAATATGACAACCATTGTGCAGTTCCAAGACCTACATACGATGATTCTCTCTCCTTACTCAACTTAAAAATTCAATTTTTTTTTTGTCAGAGAATACTTTAAAATTAGTCTCTATTTTTTAGCAGTAGCGACTGTGTTCAGGACTTTAATTTAAATGAAAACAATGAGGAGGTTTTAGGGTACTACGCTCAAAAATGAGTGCGGAGAAAAGTCCTGGAAAATTACGCCTGTTGCATAGTATGTGCTAAATTGTACAAATTAGAAAAGGAAATGAATATTGTTTCATCTATGCATTCTTGTAAAAAAAGTTTTCAAGTTCACATAAATGTAATAAATAATAATTAAATACAAGTTATTTAAAATTATTCATCAAATGAAAATAGTGAAGTTTGTAAATTTTTTTGGTATTATTATACAAATGCATATAAAAGGTGAATTTATACTTAGATGTTAAGAATGTCAACATAATAAACAGTGAACTTAACATGGATCTCAAGCTACTTTTATCAGAAAGTGGGTAAATAAATTGTTGACGTAATCCAAATAATAATAATTTAATGGTCTAACCCTTAACTTCCCACTGTTGCATTTCTGCAACATATGATTTATTTTAATTTAAAAGACTCATTTAAAAAAAATTTACATACAGATCAGTTATCTGATTTAAAAAAAAGATTATTGCAACGAAATACATGCTCATTTTGTCACTAGTTGACAGCACATTTTCCCCAGAAATCACAATAATTATAAAAATATCTGATGCTTCAGAACTGTGTCTTTACGATAAAGAGAATACATTATATTTTATACTTCCTCTTGTTTATTGAAGATATAAATTACCAGGTAAGAAATTTGAACATTTTACATTCATTTAAAATTAATTTTAATTCTCTATTGGAAAACGTTTTTAAGATATTTGATGTTATTTATACGTAGCCGCAAACAAAAAAATGACTGAAATTCAATTTAAAACTGCTTTTTCTTTTTTAAATATTTTTCATCTTTATTATTACGTGAGAACTAACTGATATAATGTTTTCATAGAAATTTAAAAAATTGCGAAGTTAAGGGCTAACTTAACAGACTATGATAAACGCCAAATTTTATTTTACTAGAAGCTATTCTAAAAGGTAAGTTTTTCTCTTTTCGACATGTCTCCTTCTTTAGTGCGGCAGAGAACCAAGGTGGGCCCCTAGTCAGTTTGGTCATCTGTCCCCCCCCCCCCGATAAAACTTGTCAAATTTTTGCTACTCCAATTCCGAGCCAGGTTCCCAAGAGGAACGGGCCCCTAGTTTCCGACTTGGCTACACTGCAAAAAAAAAGGCGTTGATTTTACAATAAAATACTGGCAGCTGAAGTTCCAGTTTAGAACTGTAAACTTTGCAAAAATTAACTGTAAAATTCCCAGTAATATACTGTTTTATAAAGAACATTTATTGTAAAATTTACAGGGATAAACTGTAAAATTCGCAGAAATATACTGTTTTATAAAGAACATTTATTGTAAAATCTACAGTGATAAACTGTAAAATTCACAATAATATACTGTTTTATAAAAAAAACATTTATTGTAAAATTTATAGTGATAAACTGTAAAATTAGAAGTCATATACTGTCTTATAACGGAATTTTACTGTGAAATTAACAGTAGTAAACTGTAAAATTAGCAGTAATATATTGTTTTATAACGGAAATTTATTGTAAAATTTATAGTGATAAATTGTTAAATTAGCAGTGATATACTGTCTTATAACGGAATTTTACTGTGAAATTAACAGTAGTAAACTGTAAAATTAGCAGTAATATATAGTTTTATAAAGGAATTTTACTGTGAAATTAACAATAGTAAATTTTAAAATTAGCAGTAATATTTCGTCTTATAAAAGAATTTTTACTGTGAAATTAGCAATAGTGAACTGTAAAATTAGCTGCAATATGTTGTCGTATAAAGGAATTTTACTGTGAATTAAAAAATGATAAAATGTAAATTAAGCAGTGGAATACTGACTTATGAATTAAGTGTCCGATGATATTTGCCCCCCTTT